>CM039610.1:6217076-6297816 GCA_022457205.1 Saccharum spontaneum
GCATGTAGATTACATGTTATTTTATTGCCCAACTAATGATGCAACATCTAACTATGGGTCATATATGGAAATGAAACACATGTACACAAGGGACCGTCTGCGCCTGCGCCTACTCACTAAACACTTGCAATATGAAAGCACTTTTTGTAACATTGGTCCAAAGCAAATGAAACATTTAGAACATACACTTGCAACGTATGTGTACAACCACTGCAATATATACAAAATCCAGATAAAAGCACTTCTAACATATGTCTAAAGTAAATAAAACATTATGAATAGATACTTACAACATACGTATATAGTCATTGCAATATATGTGACACCCAGATCTACTTTTGCAACATCCGTATCGCGCACACAGGGACTGCCCTCGCCTGCGGGGACTGCATGCGCCTACTCATGAAACACTTGCAACATGAAAGCACTTCCTGCAACATACGTTTGAAGCAGATGAAACATTTGGAACATATGCTTTGCAATATATGTGTATAGCCACTGCATGTATAGCCACTAAAACATATGTAACATTCAGATAAAACACTTGCAATATATGTTTGAGTAGATGAAACATTTTGAGAATAGACACTTGCAACATAAGTGCATAGTCATTGCAACATATGCAACATCCAGATCTACTTTTTTGAAACATCCATATGAAACACTTGCAACATACATCTAAAACACCTGACACATATGTTTACAACATATGCTTTTAGTGCAACATGGGTGGGCGACACGACGAACTGGGGTGGTGGACGCAGCCCTACGAGACGACCGTAGCAGGAGAGGCGTGCGACGGCCGAGGCGAATCCGCGTGGGCCGGAGCGAGCAACGGTACGGGCGGGTGGGGCGCAGGGCGCGTGGAGCAAGCAGCGTGGGCGGGCGGGGCGCGGGGCGTGCGGAGCGAGCGGCGCAGGTAGGGCGTGCGAAGCAGTCTGTCCGGACAGATGGACGCCCGCTTCGTAGCATGATGAAATTTTGGGACAGTGTTGACTTTGATTAATCAGGCAAAATAATCGATTAAGCCAGCCATACAAATATTTTATATGTGGCTCTAACATATGAGGACCCATACGAAAATGGTTGCTATTTATGTTGACCATGCTAAGTTGACTTGCAATATGATCAAGCTCATGTATATTTGTAGTCTATAATTATTTTTGGACCAAAGGCATTTTTGTTCACATGCATGCAAGTATAGACGGTGGCCATACATTGCTCTAGCTTGTCATTCAGTACAGCTCTCCATGCATGTCGACTATGTCCTCTTCTGGTATAATGCATGTCACGTTTTCACGTTCTAAACTTCGGATGAGACTGCACATATTTGTCTTACTTTGTGTCCATAGATTAAAATATAACCGGGCCCACTGAGCAAGCCAGTGCAGCTTGGAGCAACGACACGGGCATGGCGCAGCACGCGGAGCGGTCCGTCCAGATGCTTAAAACAAATCAACCCAATGTCTTATGGATTAAAAAACGCGGGCGCACGGAGGTCCGTTCGAACAGATGGATGCCCGTTTCCTAGCACTACCGAAAACAAAAACAACAAAACTAGAGAAGCATGCACTTCAGTCTAGCGAGTAGCTCAAACTAACGGCACAAAAGTACAGTAGCCAACATGACAGAAGCCACACGCCATGCATGAAAGAAGAGACGGCTTCTCGATCGAGCTTGGTCCTTGGTAACGCTGTGGCTTCAATGTCACCCGTCGGCAAGACTCCAACAGACTAGGCTAGCAGCTGGATACCTGCAGCAAGTACTGCTAAAGCACAGCCATGAATTATAAACTTCACTGGTCACACAGTTATACACTAGTAGAGGCAGGCAGTTCATGGCAGCAGAGAGGGCACACGTTGCTGATCCCCAACCACTTGGCAATGCAGCCCGGATGGAACCTATGCCCGCGACATTGACACGGCATCACGCTGACCTGCACGCCATCCACAAACTGCTCAAAGCAGATGCTACACTTGGTGACGCCATCGTCATCACTCCCTCCGGCCGCATGGAACGTTTGCTTCTCCAGGCTACGCACGGCGGCGGCGGCGGACGCAGGGACCGCGCCGAAGCCGCCATTGTCATAGGCCAGAACAAGGCGTGCAGCGTGCTTTTGGGCGGCCCGAAGCACCAAGAGAGGTAAGTACCCAGAAAACACATGGTCGAGGTACCCAATTTGTTGGAAGTTGAGTATATGCCGCCGGATGGAGTGACGGAACTCGTCGAACAGCGCCGGGTCACCCTCCACCTCCATGACGCGCGCGGCGCACTTGGTCGCCAAGAAATCACACCGCGGTATGCAGCCGGAGTCCCACCAGAATAAGAGCCAGGTCTGCCAAGCTTGTCTGCCCTCGGTGCCTCAAAACCTGCACCGCATCATCTAGCTGAGCTTCAAATTCAACGTCGGCGGCAGACGGACCGTTCACGACCGGGGCGGCCACGGCGCCGTCTTCCAATTCCAAGCTCATCTCGTCGTCGGCCATGGTTGAGGAAGCTATAGCCAGAGAAGATGGTGTTGCGTGGGTGGATCGTGGACGGCGGTGGTCAGGACTCTGGCGCAGCGTCAGGCGCAGAAACGGACTACAGCCATGAGCGTCGGAACACGGACGTCCAGGAGCTGGCCGTAGTTAGAATCAAGGAACGTCATCTTCCGATGCACTCCCTTCGGACTCCGAGCTGTACTGCATGCATGGGATGTCCGGTTCGTTTCTTCCTTTTCGTAAACGAACTCGACATCCATACAGATGCGGGGCAACTCCGCCGCCTCGCGTGCACAGCCAATCTACGGCCAGCTCCTGGACGTCCGTGTTCGGACGCTTATGACTGTAGTCCGTTTCTACGTCTGACGTTGATGCTCCCAGAAAATTATGCCCCCACTTTGTGCCTCTGTCCAGATTGCCCGTGCCCTCTCCACTTTCCGCTTGTGCCCCCTACGCTTGACTCCCCCACGCATGTCGCGCGGGGACCGCCTGCGCCCCTGCCGCCATCGCCCTTCGCTTTCCGTGCCCACTACTTAGTAGCGCTCCATCCCTCCGCTCCCACGAGCATGCAAGGCGTCCAAGCAGCTGCAGCAAGCGGTTATGGTAAGGTGAGTCATATTGCAACATGTGCAACATCCGATCTACTTTTGAAACATTCAGATAAAATGCTTGCAACATACGTACGAAACAGCTGAAACATTTTGCAACATGCGTCTGAAACACTTGCAAAACACTTTGAAACTCGTGAAAAAACCATTGCAAACATATGTAACATCTAGATAAAACACTTGCAACATACTTGTGAAATATATGTAACATTCAGATAAAACACACGTTTGAAAAAGCAGATAAACATTTGGAACGAACACACGAAACATACATGTATAGCTGTTGCAACATATGCAACATCACGATCTACTTTTGCAACATCAAGATGAAACACTTGCAACATTCAGATTAAAACATCTGAAACACTTGAAACACAAACTTGTAACATGCACTGCGCAATGTCACCTTGCTGCTTGGACGATGTACCCGAGCAGCATGGGCACTCTAGAGAAGGAGAGCGCCATGACGGCCAAGAGCTTCCACTCGCCGAGGTCGAGGTCCCTACCAGAGAGGTCCGCGTTGATGAGCGCCCAAAGGAAGTCGTTGTTGTCATCCTCCGAGCCGCCAAAGACGTATGACTCGTCGACCACACCGGCGTCGATGAGGTTCTGTTGGAGGAGTGGGCGCGCCGTGGTGGCAGACGCGGCGTGCAGCAGTGAGGCAGAGTGGGGCGGGCACCGTTGAGGTTCTATAGGAGGAGTGGGCGCGGCTTGTGGCGGCAGAAATGGCACATAGTGGCGAGGCGGAGTGGGATGGGCGTCTGATGCGGTGAAGCGCAACAAGCGAAAGCGAATGGGGATTTTTGTTGATGGGATTCTGTCGCGGGGTATAGATGGAGGAGAGAGCGTAGAGGGAAGAAGGCCGATTGCCTATTGGGCCCGGTCGCTGCACAGGCCCAGGAAAAGGGGCGTCCGGATGCACTCGCCCGTACGAACGCCCTAATCATAGCATAGCATTACCGTTCTAGCTATATATGCAAACTGAAGTGCTTAACCTCCCATCAAAGTTTTGGGGACCGGCATAGAGTAGGCGTGCTGGCCCACCGTGCTATTATTTTCTACTTACGTGAAAATGGACCTTATGAAAAAACTATTCAAAACAAGTTGTGCATACGATTGGTAACCAATGGGTGTTTACTCATAACTCCAAGCATCTCCAATAAATTTCCAATATTCAAAACTGACATATAACATATTCGAGCGCTGCTCCAATAGATTATCTCATCCTAATATCTATAATTTATAATAGCAACTCTAGCAGGAGCCCTTAAATAAATAAAGGCCCTACTTTTAATTTGAGAGCTCCCCTTAGTTTTGAGAGTCTAGTTTTCTTCCATCTTCTCCGGCAGAGCCCTCCAATCCATTCCACCATACACTAGCAAATGGGACCCACCCCTCTCCCCATTGCCTCTTTTGCCGATCCAACCAATTGAGCTATGAAGACACGCCGGATGTCGCCCACCTTGCCAAGGATGTGACTCATCGCATCTCGATGTGACAACACCTCACCAAGAGGACTCGGGGACCTAGCCACACCTCACTGACGTCTTGGGGCGGGCGGCCGGCGGGAACCGACGGTCGGGGGCAGGCGGCGGGGCAGCCGCTGGGGCGAGCAGCCGCCAGGGGTGGGGGCCGGGGGCGGGCCGGTGGGGGTGACCGGCGGGGGCAGGTGGCCGGCCGATGGAGGCGGGCGGAGGGGACGGGGACGGGCGGGCGGCGGCGGGCGGCGGGGAAGGCGGGCGGGTCGCGTGCGTGGAGGCGTGCGGCGGGCAGCGATAGAGTGAGAGAAGAGAGGAAATGAGTTTGGTCTGTGCGGACTTAGGGTTTACATCAGTTTGGGCCAAAATTTTCGCGGGAATGGGCAAAAACGTCCAACCAACGGACATCCGTATTTAGCAACGGATGATCCGACTCAGCTACTGAGATACAGCGACCGACCATCCCACGCAAAATCAAAAAATTTATAGCAACGGACCATCCCTCGCCGTATTCAATTTTAGCAACTGACGGTCCTTCACAAACATTTAGCAACTCACCGTTCAACGCTAATTATCAACTTTTAGCAACTGCAGTTAGTTGTTATTTAAGGGCTGTGGTGTAGTGGCTGGATTCTAGCAGTGAGCACGCGACCTCGCCGAGAGGAGCTGGGGACCCGGCCACCTGGGTAGGGGAGACAGGCATCGCTGCGCCGAGCATGTGATGAGGGGGCCTCGCCGCAAGCCGCACCGAGGGAGGGCACTCCTCGGTGGCGTACCGCGTCGAGACAACAGCGCTCGTCGTGGGGAGTGGAGGTTGTTGTGGATAGAGCTAGGAGAAGGAGCCTCGCCGCCTAGGGAGGGGATCCATTGGGGAGCGGTCTCACCGGGGAAATTAGTCGAGCTGGGGGAGAGCCGCCAGGAAGGGCATCGCCGGGTGAGGGGCGGTGGCGAGGTGTGGATGGACAGCACGCGGTGCCTGGAGCTAGGGGCGCAGGTGGTAGCACGGCATTGCTTCCGAGCGAAGCACGGGGTGAGAAATGGAACCAACTGTGGTTTGAAGGCTTCGAGCAGGTCCCTAGGAATGAGGGATGGCAGGAGATTTGAGGGCCCTCTCAAATTTAAGGGCTCTAGTATTGACCTTGTTTTTTTTTAACTCAAACCCTTAAATTTAGTTTTGAAGGCTCATGGGGCCTTGCTGAAGTTGCTCTAAGTAAACGCCAATAGTCTCTCCTACCTAAATGAAGGGGAGACAATGCAACAAGATCACGTATCCACCGTTTCTTTCTGCAGGAGGATTTTTCAGTTGCGCTTCTTGCTTCCTGTTAGCACACCATGGGTAAATATATCAATTCTTGTGTATTTAATTTTTTTAACATCTTCTCTAAACTTCTCTATTCTAATAAGTGATGGGTTCAGTTTATTTGTGCAGCTATTGCAGTTCTCCCAGTACTACTGACGTGAGGAGGGGGAGGGGAGGTAGGGCTACTCTCACTTGATCTGCTTACCAACAAGATCGTAGCTGATTCACTTTTGCATGCTGTGCACCCAGTACTTGGACTTCCTATGTGAATTGTTGTGAATTATCAAGCTGTATCCTCTTTTGAACTTTGTTGCATGAACTATGTGTTTGAGTTTGAATTTCACATTTATGGATTTGAAATGCTACTGAATTGTATGTGGTATTTTCACTAAGACAAAACAGCTGCCATAGCATGACCGGCGGTCTCCTTGGAATCGGTAGTGATAATACTATCATTGTTGGTTCGTAGCTTCAACCGACAATGATAGTATAACCGGCAATGATAAGTGAGCCTTCACTTTACGATGAGTCAAACCTTTCAAAATTTGACTAAATATATACAAAAATATACTAATATTTACAATATATAATGAGTATTGAATATACTTTCATAATACATTTATTTAGAGATATACAAATGTTGATACTATTTTCTATATTTCTAATAAAACTTTTAAAAGTTTCACTTCTTGAAAAGCAAACAGAGTATGTGATGTCATAATTTTTATTATTTTTCTGTATTATAAATATACCTAAATATGACTAAATATTTAACAAACGAGCCCATGACCATGCAGACAGAGGCGTCAATGGCGAGGAGAGGCGAAGACTGGCAGGCTGCTACTGCTAGCGAGGTCTCGGTTGGACAGATGGCATCTCTCTGTCTGCATCTGGCTGACGCGTGGCGCGGGTAACTAAGGCCTGTTCGGCTGGAATTATAAGCCGGCTGAAAAACATTGTTGGCTGATTTTTTTTTTGAGAGAAAAATACTGTTCTGGCTAAAAAACAAGCTGAATAAGACGGATTATAAGCCAGATGAACAGGGCCTAAGTTCAAAAGTTCAACAAGCTAGAGTGGCTAGCTGGCTGTCGCGCCGGGGGACGGAGAGCCTTTGCGAGCAGGATTCAGAAAAAGGAGAAGGCCAAACCAAGTAGAGACGGAGCTAGCAAGTTTGAAGGGGAGCCACCATGATAATGATATCAACATAACAATACCTCAATTCAATTCGTACCTTCTATTGATGTTATTTTATTTAGACCAAATACCACCATTTGGTCCTGTTTTTATTGCAACCAAAAAGTTGTACAAGAGATTTCTAGGTTACAAGTTTGGGAACATAAGCCATAACAGCCAAAAAAAAAAACAACATCAACAAACAAGAGAAAGCATGCACTCCCTGGTAGTCTAGCTGAAACTACACAAAAGAGTAAACCAACAACGCAAGAAGAAAAAAGCTACAGAAGCCACACGCCATCAAAGAAGGCACTCAGGCATGCAGTGCTCCTCACTCCTCGTAGACGACCTCGTAGGCCAGCTGCTCGATCTCTTCAACCTTTTGTTGCTCTCTGTCGGGCTCGCTGTCTCAGCCTGGTATTATCTGCATGCCTTGCTGGCCAGCCGTCTCCTGCGGGCTGAGGACACTGCTAGATCTGCACCGGCCCCGTACCCCGTGGCTTCAATAACGTCATCAACCGTCGCCAAGTCTTTACTTCACTTGTCAGATACACTACTCGTAGTAGGCAGGCAGTTCATGGCGGCAGAGAGGACACACGTTGCTAATGGCCAACCACTTGGAGATGCAGTCCGGGTGGAACTTGTGCACGCGAGATGGACATGGCATCACGGCGACCTGCCCACCATCCACAAACTCCTCGAAGCAGATGCCACACTCCGTGATGCCGTCGTCTTCCCCTCCGGCGGCGCGGAACGCTTGCTTCTCCAGGCTACGCACGGCGGCGGCGGACGCAGGGACCGCGCCGAAGGTATCGTCGATGTCGTAGGCCAGAACAAGTCGTGCAGCGTACTGGGCGGCCCCAAGCACAATGGGAGGAAAGGCCTCAGGAATTTCGTCCTCGCCGTAGCCAGTTTCTTGTAAGCTGAGTAGATCCATACGGATCTTGTGACGGAACGCGTCGAACAGCGCGGGGTCACTCGAGAAGTCGCCGCCACCGCGCACTTCGTCGTCAAGAACCCACATCGCGTGACGGAGGTCGGCGTCGACCAGACCGAGAGCCAGCCGTGCCAAGTCTGGCTGCCCTCGCTGGCGCAAAACCCTCGCCGCTTCGCGTAGCTGAGCTCGAAGTTGAACGTCGGCGGCCGACGACGAGGGACCGGTCACGGCCGCGGCGACCAGCTCACCGTCCTCCAACTCGAAGCTCTCGTCGGCCATGGTTGAAGAAGCCAGAGGCGATAGATGGTGTTGCGTGGGTGGATCGTGGACGGCGGTGGTCAGGACTCTGGCGGATATATATAGCGTTGTTCTAGGTTGCCCCTCTTGGCTGTTCACGCGAGGCGGCGCCGTTGCCCCGTATCCGTATGGATGTCGAGTTGGTTTACGAAAAGGAATTGAACCCGACAACCCAGGCAACATGCATGCAGTTTAGCATCGGAAGTGCATCGGAAGATGGATGACGTTCGTTGCATCGGAACTTCGGAAGTTTAGCAATCAAAACTGATCAAGTGCTGGGGGGTTTATTGTTCTAAAAAAAGTCAATTTACCTCTCTCAACTGTCGTAGTTCTCTCTGATTTTTCTCTAAAACTACAAAACCATTTTTTTACCTTGGGTGATTTTGCTGATGTGGCGCCATGTTAGAAGGGGTAAAATCGAACTAAGCTGAAAGTTCAAGAGATGTATCAGACTCCAAATATTTTAAATATATATATAAAATCATAAAAATAAATTTTCCAAAAATTTATTCATCTATTTTTAGATAAAAATAATGCAGTTAAACATCCTAAAATCTGGTTTAATCTTAGAAATTTTGTTTTACCTTGAAAAATTATGGAACTAGCTATAGTTTCAGTATTTTCTAAAATAATGCTCTATCTTATAGTGCATAGCTTGAAATTGTTTAAATACTGATGGATCATGTTTTTGCTTATTTGCTAGTACAAGCTCTAGTTATCTATTGTAATAGTGGGCATTGATCGTCCAACTACCTAGAAGCACCAGTGAAACGTCGCCAGGACTACGTATGTGCAACATGGTGGGCACTGTTCCCTGTCCTGGATAAATTTTCGAAGTACCTGTGGCAGCCTACATGGCTGCGTGCACCCTAACGACCCTTTACCGGTGCTTCTGTTTGATCGAACGATCAACATCGACTAATTATAATAGATAACGAGAGTTTCTACTGGCAAATAATCATCAAAATGAGTCCCAAAATATTCAGACAATTTCAAAGTAAGCACTATAAGATAGAGAATGATTTTAGAAAAAATATAAAACTAGTTTCATAATTTTTTGAAGTAAAACAAATTATCTATAAATTTCCTAAGATTAAACTAGATGTTAGGATTTGTAATTGCATTATTTTTCCATGTAAAAGTGTCGGTGGCACTCAAAGACACAAGGAATTATACTTGGTTCAGGTCGTAGCCCTACGTCCAGTCTCGGAGATGGTGGCGACTTCGTGTTTCTCGTTACAAGTGTTCTGAAGTCTTACAATGAGGGTGTGTATGCTAAGAGATTCAAGGTAGGAGGAGTGAGGAGAACGAAAGCCCGAATGGAGTTTCAATAGTTCGTCCCCTGGGAAGGGAGGCCTAGCCACCCTTATATAGAGTTCGGGGGCTAGTGTTACAGTGTAGAGATGGGTTCTCCCAACCCGAATAGTCGTGAGCCTGAGGGGGAGAAGCAAGTAAACTTGGCTGGCAAGCCACCCTGTCTTGTATTGGCGTCATCGTACGTTCAGGCATGGCCGTTGTCGTGGTTGTCTTGGTCTTGCTCCCCATGCTGTGGCGTAGCATAGCATGGCACTACAGTGCCAGTCGTGACGGCACTGTTGACACGACGGTAGTCACCAACTATCCTGCGCGGTGTGGTCTTGCCGTGGCCTTCATCGTCGTTTCCTGTTCTCCTGTTGGCGTCGTGGCGATAGCGAGGGAGCAGGTAGCCGCTTCCAAGTCGTGACGCCGGAGGCCTTGACCCTAGATCGCGAGGTCGAGGCCCCTGGTAGCCTAGTTGGTCTTGGAAGTCAAGGTCGAGGTCGTGCGACCCATTCCGTAGTGGGTGGGGCCGTACGCCCGTCTTGTCAGGCTGGATTTAGACGGCAGTGCCGTACCAGCTGTCACCGCCCCACGGTGTCGTCTTGTCAGCACAGAGGTACGGAGGGATGGCGTCTACCCTGAGATCCCGCGTCTCGAGAGGCAGCCGTCCCCTCCATCGTGGCGGAGTGAGTGAGCGTGCCTGTCTTTGTCAGAGTAGTTATACTTTGTGGCGTCCGACCTCTCTCCGTCGTTTCCAGAGGTCGAGACGGGAGAGAGGTCGAGCGTGGCGGCGTAGCATGTAGAAGAAGAAGAAGGTAGAGGTTGTGGTGAACCGCCTGACTAAGTGCTGGGCCTGGGGCTGCGTAGCTTAGGTGGACCGTTGTCACCAGGCTTTGGCTAGCTGGGCCGCCCGAACTGCTAACCATTTGGTAGCTTGAGGTACCCAGTTTATCTTGACTCTGATATTTTTTGAAAAATTATTTTTATGGTTTTTAGATATTTTTTAAAAATTATTTCTATTCTGATTTCCCTCCCTGCACTGCACTTTCAGCATAATTCAGTTTATCCCATCTGACGTGGCGCCGCATCAGCGAAACCACCATCAAAACCATAATAGTAAAACAAACGGTTTTAAAAGTTTGGAGAGGTAAAAAAACTAGTTTGTAGTTTAGGGAGAAAAATGGGATGGTCGTAATTGGCGAGGAGGTAAAATTAAACCTTTTTCTATTTTCTGTACGTGCAAAGGGCCCATACGAAAGGCTATTCAAAACAAGTTTGTGCATACGGTTGGCAATAACACGCAGCCGCTTATGTATAACTTAACTCTGACGGAAATTGGTAGGGTTTTTCTTCTAAAATGCGACAATGTAACGCCAAACTGCATATAATCATAAATTTCGGACAAAAATCCATAAACATTTACCATCAATCTGGTAGCCTATAACCACCATTTTAAGAATAATTGGCACCAGGCTTAATATGTCTTCTTAAGACGTCACTAACCTCCCAATATGAAAAAATAATATAATACAACGTTGAAACTTACATCTAAGTTACTCAGCATCTCCAAAAAAATTTTAAAAAAATTACTCTCTATATCATCGTTTAGAGAGTCATTAAGTAAAAACATTTTTTATATCTTTGTACTTTCCAATAATTTTTTTATATTTTGTGTCTAGAAAGTCATTTCCGTTCTCTATCTTTGGCTAGCGAGAAATTCAGAATATGCACAGGATGCCTACATCAGAATATTTTTTCATCAAAATCTCTATCTTTGGCGCTCGAACTCCACGCCGGCGTCGAGCTCCGTGCTGACAAACCTCCATTCATCCAAGCAGCAAGTAGATATTACGCTGAAAGCGAATGTTGTTGCAAGTGTTGTATATCATCATATCGATGTTGCAAAAGTTGTTTGGAATATTGCAAATGTTGTAATGGCTATACACGTATGTTTTAAGTTTATGTTTCTAATATTTCACTATTCTAAACATATGTTACAAGTGTTTTATCTGGATGTCGCAAAAGTATTTCTGGATGTTGAATATACATGAATGTTGCAAGCATTTGTTTCAAGTATTTCAGGTGTTTCATATGTATGTTTGAAAGTGTTTCATCTGGATGTTGCATATGTTTGCAATGGTTTCAAATAATGTTTTTAGACGTTTTCGTAAATGTTTCATACGCTTGTTTTAAGTGTTTCATCTGCTTTTTTTTATATTGCAACTGTTGCACCTAGGTGTTTTAAAAGTAGGTCGAGTGTTGCACATGGAATACACGTGAGAAGTGGCTGGCGGCACGGGCGACGTTTGGGGCAGCACAGGCCTGCTGCTAGAGCGCACGCTCGTGAACCCGACGCACTAAGCGCTCACTCGCTATGCGGGCACCATTCAGATGCTAGCGTACCGGATCGGACGTTCGAGCGCTAGCAAGTCAAATCAAAAGCTTTGGAGATCCGGCTCCTATCCATCTTCCCGTCCAACCTATCGGTGGCACACAACACCGACCGATTCTCTACCAAGCCCCTCTTTCTTCTCAACTTGAATGTTAACTAGGTAGTTGGGCGCGCTTCGCCGCGCCCGCATGATCTACGCGCTGCTGTGAGTCACGGTTCGGTCGCAGGGTTCGATTGGACCGATAGATAGATCGGTGCTCTACGTTTGCGTTTGCGCGTCTTAGTTGTGTAAGCTTTGGCGTTGAGTATGTAGTCTATATAGGGCTGCATTGGCTGTCGTGGTTTGTTTTGTATGATTATAATATGTTGCCTTGTATATACAGGCTTAAGATTGTGTGTGTGTGTGTATATATATATAGAAGTAACAATCAGAAATTAGTAGGCACACAATAATGTAAACATGTCAGCATAAGGTATGCTAATCAATTCGGCATGGAAGTAGTAGGCGGTATACAAACTGCAAAACGCATATGCATGATATAATTGACATGTATACTACAGCAATTGTAGGTTTAGCGAGGCAGCTGGTAGAATGACAGAATACACTGCTTGTTGTATATATATACAGAAGTTTTTTGAGCTAAAGATGCAAGAAATAGCATCATTGTACTGGGTGGAACCCTGCAAGTTAAGCTGACCTAGCAATAAGGCGATAACACTACCTAAGGCCATAACACTGCCAGGAGTTGCTGCCATCTTATATCTGCATAAATAAACTGAAGTAAGCATAGTTAGTTTCATGGCAAATGAATAACAATATTGAAGAACAAATCTGAATATCATTTGACATACTTAGTTCGACGTATATAGCTATGTTGGGAGAAGCCCTATAACTAAGTCGGGGAGAAGCCTCATAATTGAGTTTCTAGTTTGTTGTGGCCATGGAAATGAGTATAGATGATACAGAAAGTGATTTGTATAGGGCCCCAAAGAGCCATATATAGCAGAAAAGTGAGAATCAGTATATTAAAAAAAAACAGGACTATTTTATTTGCATATAGATAAGTTGCATCAAGAACATGTGGGTAGAGAAAATGGCAAACTAAGGAAATCATAAAGCGGTGACAATGCCTGAGTTGTAGTCAGTTATGGAACAAACATTGTGTAAAACAGTGTATCTAGTTTTGTTCAGAGGAAGCAGTGAGCTTAAGCCTGTCATCAGACTGAAGCCTGAATCTGAACTGGAGGCAGCATTGAGGAACACATTAGCATTATTGAAGGTTGGGCACATACAAATACAATTGTCAAATATTTAGGCTGTGCCGATGTGGAGAGTAAGTAAAAGAAATTTTTATTTGAGGTCAGGTTAACATTTAGTATCTTGTAATTGCAAAGTTAAAAATTACTTTTAATACATGGTGTGCATTATGTAGACAGAAGACAGATTTGTATGCGATAAAAAGGTGGGGGTATGAACATTATGTATCATAACCGTGATTAGTAAATGGAGAAGCACAAGATGGAAGGAGGTGCAGTAGTACATTAATTGGAACATCAGGGATCGTTACCATTCCAAAATGCCTTATTAGGCCTCTCTGTAAGAGGTAGCACCAGAGTTTGACAAAACTGCATGGCATGAATCTTCTGCAGTAGTATAACCAAAGTACCACAGCACATAATCAATAAACACCATCCTTTGTAAAATTGCAGTGTGACAGCGTCGACTGCAAATGAAATTAGTTGCAGTTAATTTCAGAATCATGTTAGGATTCATAATATGCTCTATGCAAAAACGTGCACTATTTGGCAGCTTAACATGAGTATCGATCACAAGGTCAGTAGAACAGGAAGCAGGTCAGCTCCTCGAACAGGATTATTGAGCACTGATCAACGTGCACGTATATAAAGTATGTATAGTTGATAGGAATCTATCCATAACACTGATGAGCATAATCCAAAGTATGTATTGTTGATAGGAATCTATCCATAACACTGATATATGGGTATCATGAACACATATATAAAGAAAAGGTTGCAGGAGCAGCAAGGGCATCTAAAGAACTCACATTGTAAAATAACAAATAATGAGCATATCTAAAGAATTGATCATGAAAATTAGAACAGGGGAAGGTTCAGAAAGTGTATATGTGCATGTATGATGATAAAGAGAAATTAGAAACGTGCATATATAGAAACTATAGCATGGGCATCTAAAAAACTGGCAAGGAGAAATTAGAGCAGAAGTAGGCTATCCCAGGTTGCATGGAGAACCTAAATAGTTGGCAGGTTTCATGTAAGAAATACTAACCCTATATGGATGCTTACAATTTTATCATTTGGCAGGAGAACCCTACCAAGGCATGCCCATCTAGAATGTAGCAATCTATAAGGCACTATTGTGATATGCATCAAAGTAAACTGGAGCTGTACAGGTGAAAAAAAATCTGAAGGATTGATGCATCAGCACAAAGAAATTAGAGTTAAAGCCGGAGGCATCTCCTTGCCAGCCCAACTAAGGATGAGAGGATAAAGCTAAACTATCTGATCAGGTAATAGATACGCATGTCTTTTTGAAAGAGAGCTATAGTAGCAATAATGACCGGTCAACCTACCTGTGCTAGATGAATTCCAGAGGCAATAATAGATCAAACAGACAACAGGATCAGAGCCAGGCCAACTGTTTGATCAATCTGGCTAGGCTAGATCACGTTCAGGTACTGATCTATCATTATGCAAGGGTACATGATCTGACACGATTCATGTTTTGCAGCATGATAGCCCACAATAAGTAAATCTATCAAAATGCATGGCTCGCTATATCAAAAACTGGATATTTCTATGAACAATAGGGGATAGAAAATATCAAGCAACAAACTGAAGATGTAATATGAAATACCTTGAGACCAAACCTTGAAAGATTGATTTGCTGTCAGTTGCTTCAAATTGCAAATCGATTTGGACAAATATATTCTAGCTGTGTCTCATCCCATCCCTGACCTGTAAAAAGCAACGATGATTAGGCGAACTTTTGCATTCTGAGCTGAATAATTCTTGCATCATAATATACTAACATGGAATCTTAATTTGGTGAAACGGTGGGACTGTATAGATGAACAAATTCCTTTTCCAAAGTGAACTGCTGTCAAGATAATATCATAGCATATAAATGGACAATATTGGTGCAGTCAAAACGAGCAATGCAATATCTCATTCACTTGCTAGGTAACCAAGTATCTTGAATTATAGATGGAATAGGCAATGAAAAACTGATAGCATGATTGGCTAGTTGGATAAGAAATTATTTCCTTTTTGACGATTCTCCTGTAGAGAGGGATCCAAATTAAATAGACGACTGATGTATACATTGCTAAGGCGACACTCAGGATAAGCACGCCATCATGGAAGGGATATTGCTAGGGAAATTATATTCCGCGCACATGGAGAAAACTACAGATCAAACCAAACGTAACTTCAAAAGTATTGGTGATTTTATTAAGTACTATTAGCATCCAAGCATAAAGAAACTTTGGCATATACAATCAGCATGAGGTTCCATTGTGAATCAAGATCCTCCATATCTCCTTTGGCATAAGACAAAGCGATTTTTTAGCATGAATCAACAATAACGAAATGCTATAATAGCATATTTGTGCATATAAAGATAGCATGTACATACATAAATAAGTATGGAGCAACAGTAGACAATCCACGTCAATTTGGCGTGCAGCAAACTGAACCATCACTGGCCGGTGTTTTCTGAAAAAAACGGAATTGGTTTGGTCGTTTGGATGTGTGCCACCGCCGGTCCGCCTGGCAAGCCTGGTAGAGGAGGGGCTGTTGCCGACGTCTGGAGTGATTCTTTGGCATGGAAATCACGTAAGTAATCACAAGACATAACCAAATCAGATCCAGAAAAGACGCAACAATCAGATCGAGATCGAGAAGAAGGCGGAGATCGGACACAGATCGAGATCGAGAAGGACGACACACGAACCTCTCAGTGTGAGGACGGTGGTGACGTGATCCAAGACGGCGGCGAGGTATTCGAGGATGGCCGCGAGGTTCGGCGAGCTACTCGACGTAGAGTTGGGGGAGCTCATGCTTATCGGCGGAGATGAGGATGAGCGCGACCTGCAATGGGCGCTTCCGCCCCCGGGCTTGCCGACGCCTCAAGCTCTTTCGCCATCACTGCCTCTCCGTCAGGATCCACCGGCAAGGCCATCCACTGAATCGGCGTGTGCCACCGCCAGCCAAGAAGAAGCGGCGACAAACCTCCCTCTCTCGACAAGCCCGCCAGGTACCCAGCTGGGGAACGGAGGAGGCGAAGTGGATCTGAGGAAGGAAGCCAACGGCGAGGCCCCTGGGCGCCGCATCCGGGGGCGCGGCGACCGGGGGTGAGGAGGTGGAGGCGGAGCCGCGGAGGCGGAGGCGGCGAGGCGCAATTTCTTCACGGGACCTGGGGGAGACCGGAGGGGAAGAGGATGGAGCGGAGGCGTCGAGGCGATGCGAGGTTTTTTTTGTTTTTTTTGGCTGGAGGCGGAGGCGGCGGCCTAGAATTAACCGGCAGAGAGCAAAAGCACGCGGAGACACGCACGAGGCACGTGGAGGTGCCCGATTCATGAACAGTAGTCACACGGTAGATGGATCGCTCTTGTCGCGCGGATCCAACGCGCTATAAGCGGGGGCCGATGGAGCGGAGGACGTGGAGGATACGGGTTGGACGGCACTGTACGTGTACAGTATCAGGATTGCTGTGGGAGCGCGGATTCTATGAGCTAAAGTTTCATATTCATATTCATATTCATATTCGGTCTTAGTTGATTCTCAATCCAGTAGTAGTTTGTCCGGTCCTATTAGATGAAAGTAGATAGAAAAAGTCCAAATTACTTCCATCAACTTTTGTAAAAATCTATTTTTTCTTCCTGAACTCTAAAATCAGGTAAACCACCTCCTGAACTTAGCTCCCTGACCGATTATAAACGGTTTTCAAAGACGGCTTTGTCTTTTTTTATTTATTTTAGCTAAATCTTTGAAAATCATAGTAAATCACACAAAATTATAAAATGGAAAATTCAATTTTGTTGGACTCCATGTGAGTAGATCTACACAGTGAATACATAATATGGTACGCTTTACTATAATTTTTTTTGTTGTGGCTTTAGATATATGCTTCTCTATAATTAATTCATAGCTGCAGTTTTTATGATCCAATTGTGGTGAAATTTTTATAGTGGACTAACTATTATATGCTTGAACTATAGTAAACATTTCATACTCATTGGATCATGTATAACTTAGTAATATATTTATTTAGGTGTATGCTTGTTAAAAAGCATCTATAAATCTATAACTAAATGTATGCAAAGCGACAATTACAATTTCATACTCATTGAATCACGGGTAGGTACCACATCGATAGGGCCGGATTTTTCCTCTACGTGTAACCCTCTTCTTCCTCGTCCTCAAGAGACAGGATCCGCTTCTCTGCGGTACTCTTTTCGGCTGTCTTCTTCTTCTTCGGCCCACGCGAGGCTCCCTCGCCATCCGCATCCACGCGACAACCAGCATTCCTCTTGTACCGACTAGTGTCATAGTGCGAACAGCTCTGCAAGTTCTTATACTTGCTCCGATATAGGATACAATGGTTAGGGCAGACATGAAACTTTTTAAGCTTCATCGCCACTAGACCGATCAGTTTCTTCGCCCGACAGGTATTGGCGAGCACCTTGTTACTCTCTGGGTATGTGTCAGCAAGGATATATAACAAATCGTTGAAGTTAGTATCGGACCAACCTTGGCGAGCCTTCAGCATTAGCATCTAGAGGTTAAAACGCAGCGCCGTCCACTGCTTCGGACAGTCCTTATAGAATGGATCAATTGTCGTCTGCTTCATCTCTCTGAAATTTTCCAGCCACCTCGGACTCCCAAACATAACGTCGTCATGATCCAGACGGTTAGCAAGTTCCTCAAAAAGCTCCGCATCCCTGGGCTCCATCACACTAGCCGGCTCACTGCCATCTCCATTGTTGCCGTCGTCGTCATCCATGTCTTGGAGCAGATCATCCATCGTGATGTAATCACGATCTGCATTGTCGCCAGGAGCAGTGTCGTGCCCACTGGCCGCCGCTGCTGAGCGTTGTTCTTCTGCATTCACCGTCGCTGTCGTTGTCGACGAGTTTCCTCTAGATGCACCGGCACTCAGATCCTCTGCTTCGCCGTGAAACTTCCAAACGGTGTAATCCTTGACGAAACCATATCGGACCAAGTGAGAGTGCACCACGCTATCTTCGTGGGCAATATTGTTTTTTGCAACTATTATGCGGACAAATGGTGTGTTCCCGCTTCAACCTTAGACGATGCCTTTTCGTAGCGGCGACAAACTATCTCACATGATCTAGGAAAGAAGGATCCATCCCTAACCCAACCGCCTCGGTTAATAGCAGTTAATAAGCATTAACCGAGGCGGTTTCCTTAAATTGCCCGCCTCAGTTAAGTATTAACCGAGGCGGTTGCTGGCCCAGCTGCCCTGCCTCGAATAACTGAGGCGGGCAACCAGGCCACCCGCCTCGGAGCCCTATTTTGAAACCCCTCGCAAAAGTTTGTGTAGCAGTGCTGTTTTAAGTGGTTTTCAAATAGCTCCGAGATTAAAATTAAACGATTTTGATAGTTGAGGTGCCAAAACAATGGTTTTGTAGTAGATGGTTGAAATTAGACAAAGATAACCATTGAGTGGGTAAAATAGATTTATATATTATGTCTACGGCCCTGTTCGGCAGGCTGTTTTTTGGCTTATAAGCCGACTGTGGCTGATTTGCTATGAGAGAAAAACACTGTTCCACGGTTGATAAGCCGTGCTGATAAGCTTAGCCGAACAGGGGTTACATACATAATAAGAATTATGTATTTAAAAAGGTCAGGACGAACGAAGGAAGTACATGGTATCCAACTCTACCTACGCGTACGTGCCCACCTCGGCCGCGTGTGGTGCAGGCGTGCAGCAACCACGAACATTGGAGGGCAACTGGCCAGCACCCTATAGGCTTCCCTCGAGTTACATTGGTCAAATATAAAAGAGGAAGGAGAAGATATGTTGCTACAACATCAAAACATTAATTATTGCAACATCTCAAATCATCTTATGAAACGTCTAGATGAACCCAACTGCAACATAATAAGAAATGTTTGAAACAAACTAAATCACTAGCATAAAAAACAGACCATTGCAACATCAATAATTCATCTAAAAAACATTAATAACACATTTCAATTTCCAACTTCATCTCGGTGAAACAAACCAGCAACATCCATAAAAAAAAGTCATTACAACAAAATCAACTTGTTGGGACATCTAGTTACAGGCGCTGCAACATCGAAAAGAAATGCATCTAGATGGCATCTCCATCTTGACGAGAACATATATCGAAGTTCACTTATGCAGTGCAACATTCAGAAAAAGGTCATTCCAACAAAATCAAATTTTTGTTGGAACGTCTAATTAGAGTCACTACAGCATGAATTCACAAAATCAAATGTTGGGAAAAAAATCAAACTTCATATGTTGCAACCTCACGAAACTGAAAAATCACCATGAAAACGAATCACGGTGAGGACCTCTGAACCCCGGCAGGGTGTCCCTCGCTCTCTGCAATCGCCGGCCCATCACCTCTGTAGGCTGTAGCCATGTGCCCTCAGCTCCACTACTCGCCAATAACTCTGACAAACTAGGCTACTACTGAAGCAAACACTTGTTGCTGATCTCCAACCACCTGGTGATGCAGTCCGCGTGGAACTTATGCCTATGCGATGGACATGGCATCACACTGACCTGTCCACCATCCACAAACTCCACCAAGCAGATGCTACACTCCGTGACACCACCGTCGTCATTCTCCAGGCTATGCACCGCGGTGGCGGGTGCATGGACGTCGTCCTCTATAGAGCCTGCCTGCGACAAGCGCTCCAGCTGCTCTTGCCAAAGGTCTCGTGTTTCCCGGAGGGCCCGAATCACCAGCCGACGGAGGTCCCGGAAAATCTGCTGCTCGTCGTTGCCGGCGTCTTGTAAGTCAAGGACAGCCGTATTGAGATTTAGCTTATGCTGAAATTTAGTACTTATGCTAATACTTATGTTGATTTATCATGAGAGGAAAACATTGTTCGTTGGCTGAAAAGTAGCGAACAGGCTGGTCACGAAACACGTCGAGCATGAGCAGCGTGTCAGCCGGCAAGCCGCCGCCGTGCGTTTCGCCGTTAAGGACCCGCGCATCGCGTCACACAACTGGGGCTGCTGGAGAATCAGACGCAGCCGCTGTAGAAACGTGTTGCGCTCCTCGGCCATGGTTGAAAGAGGCGGATGTTGTTGTTGCCCTCGACGTGCGTAGTAAGATGTACTACGAGAATGCGTGTTTGCATGCGTTTCGACTTACAAGGGATATGTATATATATATGGCCGGTGGTCGTATTGTATGGATGTCGAGTTCGTTTAGGAAAAGGAAAATAAACCAGTTTACTAATGCAATTCGGAGTCCGAACTACCATACTGATGGCTAGTTTAGGGAGTGCATCGGATGATGCATGACCATGACGTTTGTGTTGATTCTATATTAATTTAGCCCATTAGTTATTTCTGAGCCTAGCAGTTTGCACGGTCCAATTAGAAGAAAGCAGACAGTTGCCAGTATGCAGCCATGACCATGAAGACCCATTTCGAGTGCATGTTTTAGGCC
The DNA here is from genome assembly GCA_022457205.1 of Saccharum spontaneum. Taxonomy (NCBI): domain Eukaryota; kingdom Viridiplantae; phylum Streptophyta; class Magnoliopsida; order Poales; family Poaceae; genus Saccharum; species Saccharum spontaneum. Next base: position 6,237,767 of record CM039610.1, read on the forward strand.
CATAATGATTTACCTTTTTTCCTTTCATTTTTCTTCTTTCGGGGTATAGAGCGTCCGTCACTCTGTCCGCCTACACGGTGCCGATGGTGAGCCGTGACGCATCCCAATAACCACTCAACCACTCACCCTTGCCCCCAACCGTTCTCAATAAAAGAAAAAACTCACCTCAACACAGCGTAGTGACAGCTCTCCACGACTGCGCTCCGCCGCGCCGCCTCAGTGACCGTGCTCTTCACTGCGCCTGCACTCCGTCGGCTAGCATCTTCTCCGCGCCGGAGCACGGCAGCTCGTCTTCCTCCCTCTCCACCGCGCCTCCCACCACCGTGGCTTTCTCCACTGGAGCAGCAAACTCCACACCATTGACAAGATCTACACCAGTGAACTCCACGTGTCGACGAGCCTCCATTTCCCAAGCAGCAAGGAGATGTTGCGCTGAAAGTGCATGTTGTAAATGTAGGTTTGAGATGTTTCAGATGTATGTTTTAAGTGTTTCATATGGATGTAGCAAAAGTAGATCAGGATGTTGTATATGCTGCAAGTGTTTCAGAGACATGTTGCAAGTGTTTGTTCAAAGTGTTTCATCTATTTCAGATGTATGTTACAAGCGTTTTGATCTGAATTTTACATATGTTTCACACATATGTTGGCACAATTCCCAAGCAGGATATGTCGCCGCCATGCGTTTTGTCGTTTAGGACCCGCATCGCGTCACACAACTGACGCTGCTGGAGAATCAGACGCAGCCGCTGTAGAAACCTGTTGGTCTCGTCGGCCATGGTTGAAAGAAGCAGGTCGGACTTGTTGCCCTCGACGTGCGTTACCACCAGAGTAAGATGTACTACGAGAATACGTGTTTGCATGCCTCTCGACTTTCGAGGGATATATATGGATATGGTTGGTCGTTGTTGGACGTCGACTTCGTTTAGGAAGAGGAAATGAACCAGTTCCTAATGCCGTTCGAGTCCGAACTTACCTACTGGCTAGTTTAGGGAGTGCTTAATTCGGCCCATTAATTTTTTTTGGTGGGAAATTCGGCCCGTTAGTTATTTCTTAGCCTAGCAGTTTGTATGGTCCAATTAGAAGAAAGCAGACATGTTCCATTAGCCATGAAGACCCATTTCGGGTGCATGTTTTAGGCCCATAACGAGAATTACTTTGTTTTTTCTTTCATTTTTCTTCCCTTTCTTCTTTTCTTTCTTTCTTTTTTGTTCTACGTGGTTGTTTTACTTCCTTTTCATTTTCTTTTATATTTTTCATTTTTCTTCACTACTTTAAACGTTTTCATGTAACATACATAGCGTATCTTGCAATGTTTGGAGTTCCTACAGTATGTGTGAGATGTTCATTGTTGGTGTATTCTCGATTATTCATATAGTAATAGTGAGATGTTCCTTGTTTTTTCATTTTTATTTTTACTTTCTGAAAATATTTTAATTTCCCTTTCTTTTTTACTTATTTTTTTAATTAATTTTTTATTTATTTATATTTTTATTTCTATACATTTTGTATTCATGATATGTTTAATTGTGTATTTTGTTTATGTTTATCTAGTATCCATAAGATGTTCCACTGTGTATAGTTCTCGTAGTATTATTGAGATATTACATGATGTATTCTGATTTTTTTTGAAATATTCATGTTCCGTATGTGTTGCATTTTGCAATATTCACGTAGCACTACTGAGATGTTCCATGATACATTTTGGGTTGTTCATTTAGTATCAATGTGATGTTTCATAGTCACAATGTATTTTGAATTGTTCACGTACCACTCATGAGATATCTATAGTGTATTTTAGGTTGTTCCCATAGTATCTATGTGATGTTCACTGCTATATTTGAATGAATAAATCATTCACCTAAGCCTATAATTTATCCTCCTAAATTATAGTATTATTTGTCCTCAATCTAGAACATTTATGTTATAAATGAGAAACCATTGTTTTCTAATCCTAGAACATTGTCTTGCACCATAAAAAGTATTCTATCTCAATGAGAATTTTATTTTTAATGAAATTCATATAAATATATTTAAGTGGGATCTTGTTTTAAAAAATATTGTAAGAAATAGGATAATGCAATCAGAATTTCATTTTACTTAGAAGGAAACAGAATTTAATCTGGATACACAATTTGCATACTATGGGTTTTTCAAATCTGATTCAAACAATGATATCCCAGATTCCATTTGGATACACAGTTTGTATACTATTGGCTTTTCAAATCTGATTCAAACGATGACATCCCAAGCCCGTGCATGCATGTACCAGCACAGCAGTAATTAGCGGGGGTGTGGGACGTAGTTTTTTTTAGCAGAGTGCGGGATGTAGATGGGAAATGAAGCGAGAAGCCGAGCATGCAGCACGCGGCCCAACACAACAAATTTCAGCCCACGTCCCCACGAGCAAGCAATGGATTCCTCGGGTATAACTTGGACTCACATAACCCACACAATCCATACTCACAGCACACGAATATACGCGTGCGCGTCCATATACAGTATACACGCAAAGAAGAGATTTGACACTCCGTGCGAACACAAGGTTGATATGTGCCCTTATGATTCGGATTTGTGATGATTGATTGTCAACGTGATTCATGTCCTGGGTTGAGTTTGTGAACTAACCGTGGCGTGAGTTGGGTTGTGCAACATGTCTCTTGCTTTGTGGTGCGCAGGTGTGGAGCTCGGAGGCGGTGGTCGATGACGAGGTGAAGGTCAAGTAGGGACGTGCCGTGCCGATGGACCGGGAGCGGTGAATGACGGATTTGAGACTTGGACTGAGGGACCAAGAGGCCGGGTGACCAGCCGCGGTCGCTGACATCTGGGGAAATCGACAAGCACAAGAGTACATGGTGAAGTGACCATGTTGACCGAGTCAAGATGACGAACGTGCAAGTCGAGCGAAGGCTCTAAAAGACATAGTGGTCGGGCGGTCAAGGACGAGGTGACACGCTTCGAGTTACAGAAGACGCGTATGGAGTACGCTACTCACGAGCGGTTTGGTGGGTTGAGCCTCAAAACCATCGGATGGACGGTTTCGCGGGTTTGGCCTCAAAACCCGGGCAGAGGTTCCAAGAAGGAACGGGGCAGCACGTGGCGGAATCACAGAGGTTACGTTGAGGCAAAGAAAATCTATGCAGCAAGTGTGGCCGTCCGATCGACAGAAAAAAAGAGTTGGACCATAATGCCCTCAGTCTAGGTGTTTTGCTCTAAAATATCCTGGGCAAATGGGTAATGTGTAATAGGCCCATAAATAAGAGACGGCTGCCCCCAAACCATCTCACTTCTTCAGTGTTCATTTTCTTCCGTTAGGTTTTCCCCTCCCTTTTTTCCCTCCCTTAGCTGCTGTAGAGGTCCACAGATGAATTGACTCCACCATATGTGTATTCGAATCTTTCTAAGTGGGAAGAGAGGCCTTAACCTCTCGGTGTCCTCCGAGCTTCAAGAATCTAAGTTCTTGGTGTTGTGATTCGAGTTCTTTGTATTTTGGTTCTTGTTTTCCCTTTCCCTCGTTTTGCTTCATTTCTTTCATTGGGATGGTTTGAGTTCGTTCCAATTGATCTGAGATGAACTAGGACGTGTGTTGATCCTTTCTACTAAGGGATTTCATCTGATTCCACACGAGTTTATAGATCGGGACGATTTTATTTTCGGAGTGAAAACCCCGTTCTTGCACCAAATCTTGCTTTCCCGGGAGTTTGGATTAGTTCCAAGCGATGACATCTTGGGGATAGGTTCTTACCTAGTTGAATTACATCCGTGTAAGTTTTGGTTGCAATCTGTTGTTTTGATCAAGTTCTTAGCTTTGTATCGTTTTTGCTGGACTGTTGTTCATCCAAACCGGACCGGTCCGGTAGCAACACCGGACCAGCCCAGTGAGGGGTTGCTGCTGTGCTTTGTCAGGTCCATACCAAATCAGTCCGGTGTGAATATTGGACCGGTCCGGTATTTTTGACCTTAGAGTTTTGACCTCAAATTTGGTGGGAACCTTCCCTAAGGTGTTGTGAGCTAGTGCCAAAGATTTCATAATTTTTGGACATCGTTTGGAAATGTTTTCGTTTTTTGCTCCCTTTGAACGTGTGATGTCAGGTTAATACCGGGCCAGACTGGTCCGGTGTGAAACTGTGCGTTCATGTTTCTCGCTGTTTCGCATGCGGTTTGATCGTTTGAGCTCCGATTTGTGTTCTGTCTTTTGTGTTGGTCTTCTACTGTTTTATGAAACCTATCAAGGGACTCTCATTACTAGTTGGCTTGGGTAGTTTAGATTTAGGAACGGTTGTCGTGTCTTGTTCTTTGGCGGTGAATTTAGGACAACGGCTGAATATTTCGAAAGAAATTTAAGGCTCCCATTCACTCTTCTTTGGTTGCCGTTTTCGGTTCTTCACCCCGCTCCGCTGAGGGACGCCAACTAATAAATTTGATGGGGACGAGACGAACTTCAGTTCGGAGTCACACAACCATTAGTGTTTGATCGGTTTGTTAATGCGATGACGGTCGGCTGTCAACAAACAATGGTCTGTCTTTCTGTGATTATAAAAAACATAAACAATGTTCTAGCACGTACGGTATATCATGTGGAAGTGCGTACAGTTAAGGTTTCAGATCCACTTCAAGTTCAAATGTTCAACGCAACCTGATGATGTCTCTACTTTTAAGAAACAAAACATAAAAGAAAAGAACCTGATGAACAGTCCAAGTTCGAATATATAAATGAAGTACCTAATGCAAGGCCTTACATGTTTTCAGCAGCTATAAACAGAGAGACAAGTTAAAGAGAACTGCGCCTTTCTTAATCTACGTACCTACTACTCTCACGAGTTAGCAAGGCTAGCATTTCACAGCAGAAATTCGAAGTGTACACACAAATCCATCATACACTAAGGCTCTGTTCATTCGGCTTATAATCCGTCTTTTTCAGCTTGTTTTTTTTAACCGGAACAGTATTTTTCTCTTACAACAAATCAGCCAACAGTGTTTTTCAGCCGGCTTATCAGCACAGCCGAACGGCTCCTAAGAGCGTCCGCAACAGGCGGCAACGTCGCCAGCTCTCATCCTACATGGAAGGCAAAGCGAGGAGAGAGACAGTTTGCTAGCGACGAACAAAATGCCTGGCGATTTCTTGTAGCCCGAGGATTTGTGACATGAGCGGGTGAGAATAGGTGAAAGAGCATGAGTAAAATACATTTCTTCAGCTTCTCTCTCATCTAGCTCATCTGGCGATTTCGCAGGCCTTGTTGCGGACGCCCTAATACACCAGCTGGTAGACAGTCAGTCACAGTCACTCCTTGTCTTAATTTGTCAACGCCGGCTGATTTTGAGCTGCCTTAACGGTCGTGTCGTGTATACCTTAATACAAATATACACAGTAAGAAGTTGCCTTTCATTTTATCTAAAAAAATACTACTCCGAGACACGGAGATCATCAATCTTACTCCCTCCGTCCCAGAGTACATATTGTCCTAGCATTTGAAAAAAGTATTAGAAAGGAAGACGTTTTAGCTTCTCTAGCTCTTACAGCAGAGTAAAACACCGGTCATCTATCACATCCTATCGTCCACTATGAATAAAAAATAAAAAAAACACGTTGTGTGAGGAGGCTCCCTAGCCGGAGCGCCGGTTCCAAGTAGCATGCTGCTGCAGACGTCCGTCAAAAAGCAAGATTCCATAGGGGCTTCAGAGTCTTTTTCCATGGACGTTGGTCTCTGTGACTACTCGTCTTTTAATCTAGGATAGAAGGAGTAGGACACAACACCTTTAACTCTATTTTGGAAGTGGTGTGGTTGTTGCAATGATCATCGTATGTCCTCTGTACGTGTTGAAGTGTGCTTCGTAGACTCACTCCGTGAAATCCATGGAGCTCCGGTGAGTAAGGGGGCCTTGAGCCCCATAGCTGTCAGTTTGGTGATTTCATCTGTGTGTTATACATACTGAAAACACACATAATGGTTTATGTATTATAGTACGCCCACAATTACTACATTGGTGGACTCCTATCAGCATGTGTAGGATGTGGGCAAGCGCCTCCGCTTGCACTTTTGGGTTGCTGGTATCCTTGCGGCCAGCGGCCGCCTCCTGTTGGAAGCTTCGTTTAAATTAATAAATATATTAAGCCTGTAAGGTAACTAAGGATATTTCTTACAATGAGCATAGGCCTCGGTGCTTTTACCCCTAAGGGGCACATGCCCTCATGGTGTGGTCTATTGAATGTGCATCATGACCTGTGCATGTGATCTTGAGGGAAACTTTACTTTCTTGCTCTTGCTACTGCACCAACTTGCCTCGTAGTTATTGCCGCCACAAGGACAATGCTTGTCAATGCGTAGCTGGGGATCCCCACGAGGGAGGGCGCCTTCCAGGTGGTTGATGGAGGGCCGCCGCTAGCGCCAGGAACGCTCACCGTGAGCTTCCTGCCACCCCTCCAGCAAATGCGAAATAGCCAGTACAACAACAAAGATTAGCGCGGTTTCACCATGAGGCCTATGCTCATTATAAGAAATATCCTTAATTACCTTATAGGATTAATATATTTAATAATTTAAATGAAGCTTACGTTTCTACTTCCTCCGATAAAATTTATAAACAAACTACATATTATAACATCTAGAATATATATCTACTAGAAACACTCTTATCAAAATAGATTTTATGATGGATTTAATAAAACTAATATGTTGTTGTAGGCGGTGGTGCATTTTTCAATAGAACCGGTAGAAGTTAAATAAGCTTTACTTGCTAGGAATGATTACAAAGCTAATTAAAACACATGGAATATTATTTTTAAATTATTTTTTCTCATTGACGATATATTTTATAATTTGCAGTCATATTTCTGAACCTATTGGATCAACATCATCTATGTTCATATGAGCAATTCAAAAAAATATATACAGTAAAGTTAAAGTATACAGTTAAGTTTGTCCACCGAGACACTATTACCATTGAAACATTGCTGGGATGGCGCGGCAGCACATGCCCTAAGTGCAAGCCAAAAGAAAAAAAAAAAGCTGCGTCCAGAGGTACACTACCAAGTGTATACTCCACTTGTATATGCGGCTTTAGCTTTTTTTATCGGGTATAACTTGGATGCACACAACCCACACACTCCACACTCGCACCACACATACACACGCGTGCGTGTCCTGTTTGACGTTGGTTCACTCGTGATAGGTCCCACAAGGCCTATCTTAGTATCTTATCTCTTCATTTCTTTACTTTCAATCTTTCACATTACTTGGTTCTTTTCTTTCCTATACTTCTCTCCCCATCCCAGATGTGTGTGTGCCGTCGTGGCGAGCGAAAGCCCCGTGTGCAGTGATTTCAAGCGGCAAATGTGAGAAAGCAGTGGCCCGTCGCCGAGCTCGCACGGCTGCGCATCAGATGAGCGCCACCAGAGAGGTAGACCTCACCTCCCCCACAGTGAGCACGAACGTGTGGGTGTGGCAATCGGAGAATCGGAGTTCACTCGCGGCTTCCATGGCCATCATCAGGTGCAAGGGTCAACAGAAATAAATCTCCAACTACTTCATTTACTATATTTGTCAATTTCTTTGTGTTCGACAGAATTTATAGAAAAATTATAAATATTTATGACACCAAACAAGCACATATAAAAATATAGTTTATATATAGTCTATCTAGTGGCACTAATTTGTTGTCATAGATTTTGGTATTTTTTCTATAAATTTCAATTAAAGTTTAAAGGATTTGACTTAAACAACTCTAAGAATTGATAGACGGAGGGAGTATTTCACATTCACAGTACGCAGATCGGATTGGTTCATGGTTCATGGGCCGATGGACCTAGGACTTGTGCAGCGCACCAGCAGGCAACATTAGGTGAGTCCACGGTCCCCTAAAAAAAGGTGAGTCCATGGCATATTATTATTACTAGACGGGCACCCGCGCTTCGCTGCGCCTGTAGCAGGTGGGGGTACTGTTCATAACGAGGTGTTGACGGGCGGTGGATGTGCGGTTCATAATGGGTCTACACTGTTCATAATGGTCTGCATTGTTCACCATAACGGGCTGGACTGTATATAACGGGTCGGTGACTGTGCATAACAGGTCGTGAACAGTAAAACAGTAGTTGCACAGTACCTGGCGGGAGGAACTAAGAGTTTAATAGATTCCCAGGGGTTAATACAGTGGACTGTCAAAGAAAAAGGGACAGACTTGCGGTAATGCTCTAGTCAGGATGTCCCATCGTCCGGATATTGTGTTCGCTGGTTGCGGCACTATCCCAACAGCCCAATTGGCATATCCCCTTGTCCACTCGCCTCTAACCTTATCATGTTGCTCCATTCTCCAGAAGGCTCTCCATCGCAGCGCCACAAAATCGTGCTCGACCACGACCGTGCTCCGTAGCACCGCAACCGTTGGGTTCCTCTGCTGGCCGCCGACCTCGCTAGTGCCCCCCTCCCCCTGAGTCCGTAATCCACTATGCCCCGTGGCCAGCCGCTGCCCCATCATGCTCCCCTGGCTGGTCCGCAGCTACCACCTGCCCGGTCTACGCTAATGCTGCGATGTCCCCTAGCCGATCCATCGATGACGCGAAGCTCCATCGTCGGGCTCAAAGAAACAGCGGGCAGCTCCGCTTCGGCTGCCGCCCCATCGTGCCCCATGGTCGTTCCGCAGCGGCCCCTGCCCAGTCCGCTCCAAGGCTATGGTGTCTCTTGGCATGTCCGCCGACAACACAAAGCTCCATCGCCGGGCTCGAAGAAACGGAGCGCGGCTCCGCTCCGGCCGCCACGCTCGACAGCTATCGCGCACCCTGGCCAGTCGGTCCACGCCACCGGCGAGCCCTAGACCGATGAACTTTACATGCCGACGAACCTCCATTTCTCTCAAGCAGCAAAGATATGTTGATCTAAAAGCACATGTTGCAAGCGTACATTTTAAATATTTCAGAGGTATGTTGCAAGTTTTTCATACAGATGTTGCAAAAGTAGATCGGAATGTTGTTATTGCAATAGCTTGTACACGTATGTTGCAAGTGTTTGTTCCTAATGTTTCTTCTGTTTTTCATATGTATATTGCAAGTGTGTTTATCTCGATATTGCATATGTTTTACACATATGTTGCAAGTATTTTATCCAGATGTTGTGTATGTTTTGCCATGTTTTTCTAGTGTTTTTTAGGTGTTTTTTGTAAATATTTCACCTGTCTTCTTTTATATGTTGCAAGTGTTGCATCTGGATGTTTCAAAAGTAGATCTAGTGTTGCACATGTTGTTATGGCTATACACGCATGTTTCAAGTGTTTCATTTATTTCAGACATATGTTGCAAGTGTTTTATTTGGATATTTCAAAAGTAGATCTCGGGAAAGCACATGTTGCTGCTGCTAGTGTGTCGTCGTAGGTCATCGTGCCACTAGGGGTCACCGCACACGCCTGCTGGTGGTGGTGGTGCTGCTGCTGAGTGCATGCGGGCATGTGTGAAACGGAGCGGGCTCGGGTGGTCCCTGCGTATGCATGGGCCCGCACGGCCTCTGGAGCGGGATGGGTGCGTCATGCGCGGGTTCAGGAGCACCATCCGATGCTAACGCCTGGATCGAACGTCCGGGTACTACCAAGTCCCACAGGCTTAGGCCGATTTTAGACAACTCATGTACCCACTTCTCTATCGGCTTGGAGCTACACCGAACGCTTTAGTGCAAATGAGCGCTTCTGGTCAGCAAAGAGCTAGAGCTGTTTTCGCGTATGGACATGTAGCCGCGAAAACTGGCTTCGCCTGAAGGTCTCCAGCTCTGGCTGTGAAGTGCGTGCGGAGAAGCCACTCCAAACAGGGTCTTATACGAGACTAAGGTTGCAGCATTTCGTGCGACACTTTTTATCTTCCATTTTTTTTGAAGGATCTGTTATCGGCTTTCATTAATAAGAAAGGAAGCAATTATAACATGTAAGTTTAAAAAAACAATTATATACAAGGCACAGTTTTTACAAGATTATCTTAATCCTCCATCTGTTTTGTTGGATTTTTGCAATCGAAGAGTGTCTACTGTCTAGAACATGGTTGGTGCCTTAAATTTTCAACGAAAATGTGATCATAAGCCTATGGACAAAAATGGAGACACTATCCATGTGACAAGGGAGCAAGCTTTTGCTTCGTTTATAATCATTCATCATGCTTTGCTTGTTATTATGTATTCATTAGTTAATGTCTCAATCATTTGTTGGTGAATAATCCATTTGTTTTGGTACAGAAAGGTACGGTAGGTAATAAAGTCACAAACTTTTCATTGTGTTTCATAACTTCACTTTGGGTGTGAGATCTCTCAGTAGGTGTTGGCGCTGGGCCGCTGGCGTATTCGTTCATATAGGATCGTACTACATTTTTTGTTTTGTTTTTGCTCATCATACATTCCACATGTCAGGGGACCATGAGTGCGTAATCCATGATCCGCTGATCCTTTCTCACATTGTTCATCCAATTATCAGTGTGACCCAACAATTGAGCATTGATGTTGTTGCTGTCACACTTTTGTCCACAGAAAAGAGCCAATTAGCTGCTGAATCACACTTGAGGATAGAGCTTTGTTCAAGAAGGCTACAAGAATTAGCCTAGGTGATGGAAGTAAAGCCAATTTTTGGGCATCGGCATGGCTTCATGGACATGCTCCTAAGGATATCACCCCGACCTTGCACAAGATCTCCAAGGAAAAATCGCGTACAGTCGGTAATGTCGTCGAATACAATTTTCTTCCAATTTGGAGGGTTTGCTCAGTCAACATGTCGAGGCTTGTGTGGCGCAACTGGGCACCACCGAAATATATCTAAATTCTTCGCTTGGCTGGTCCTCTAAAATCGAATTTGGACCGCATATCGCCTCATAAAGTGTGGTTGACTAAATCAAGGAACATGTCCCCTATACCATGCCACGACTGAAAGTGTTGTTCACTTGTTTGTTCATTGCTGATTATTCAGATTTGGGATCTCATCTTTGCATGACTTTCCCAACACCTACCATCATGCAGCCAATGGCAGCACTACTCCACAGTGAAGGATTAGTGGACGGAGATGACCAGAGAACAAGGCTTTCCACTAAAGGCCTTTCACTCTCTTTTGTTGTTATTAGTCACGTGGACGTGGGAAGGAGCATAACGCAGCATAACGCATGAATTTTTCAGAAACAACACCTATCGATTCCCTCACTGCTAGCCAAAATCAAGGAGGAGGCTCGCATCTGGTGCGCTGCAGGAGCGAAGCTCTTTGCTGAGATCATGTCAGTCATATAGACTTGAGATGTTTGATATCTTTTCTTCTCCTCCTTGTGGTGCGATGTGTTGATTTTATTTTTCTTTGGCCTAGACCTTGTTACTTTCCCTATTTTTTAATATAAATAGCAGGTCCTGCCAGTTTACATTGAAAAAAAAGAAACTGCTGAACTCAATTATTAGCAGCCGACTAGAAGCTCCAAGATCTAAGCATGGAAGAGTGTTTACTCGCGTCCTCGTCATATCATTTGAAGAGTTAAGTGCTAATAATGCCACTATGGTCATTCTTGTTTTTCTTTTGCCATAGGGATTGAAGTAAAACACCATGCAATTCAGACCGGCGAGAGGACTACTAAGCACATTGGGGTTGGAATTGGGGGAAATAAGCAAAGCACCGGATCAGTCCAGGATCTGTGGTCTCCTGTGCTCTCTCAAAAACTGGCCTCCTGAAACTTGACCTTGCAAATTGTTTAGCCACATATCTTAAGTCCATGTTCTCATGATACCTTCCGGGCGTCCGGAAGGACTGACGCGGCGCTTCCCGCTACGGCCCAAGACGCGGCGCTTCCCGCTACAGCCCAATAGCGCTCTACGACTCCTCTGTCTCTCTCAAAAATATCTTCTCCACTTCCTACCGAGGGTCATCCTCTCCACTCCACTCGTTCACGTCTTCTCTATCTCAAAAATATCTCCTCCACTCCCCCACCAAGGGTCATCCTCTCCACTCGTTCCATGGCCAGCAGCACAATGCTCAGCATCCCTGCCCACGTGGTGAACTCCACATTGACGCGGGTGGGCCCCACGTCTTCCTCCCAATTACGTTTCCTCATGGTATAGCGTTGTGGTTCTCATGTCCTGCACAATGCGTGCTTGCCCTACCCGCGCGGGTTCACGTCGTGCCAGCCCCAGGTGCTCGCCCTGCCCTCCTACTCGCCAGGGGTGCTCACGGCCTCACACAGGTGGTGCTCGCCCTCGCAGTGCTCGCCTCTCCGCTGGTGCACCGACGAGTTCAATGCGCTGCCGTCGACCACTATGCTATCATCGAGCTCCACAATGGCGAGCTCCATTTGTCCAAGCAGCAAGGTGATATTGCGCTGAAAGCGCATGTTGCAAACGTATGTTTCAAGTGTTTCAGGTGTTTCAGAGATATGTTGCAAGTGTTTCAGATAGATGTTGCAAAAGTCGATCAAGACGTATGCTGCAAGTGTTTTTATCTAGATGTTGCATATGTTTCATATATATGTTGCAAGTGTTTCATCTGGATGTTGCATATGTTTCACACATATGTTGCAAGTGTTTCATCTGGATGTTGCATATGTTTTCCATACACACGTGTTTTCCTGGTATTTCAGACGTATGTTGCAAGTGTTTCAGCTGTTTTAGATGTATGTTGCAAGTGTTTCATCTAAATGTTGTAAAAGTAGACCTAGTATTGCACATGTTGTAGTGGGGCCTGCAGCTGCTAGGCCCGCCTACATGCGTGTGGGTGTGGAGGGGGCGCGAGCAGCAAGCACAAGAAACACGTGCAGGTGTGGAAACGGTGCGGCACGGGCCCCCACGTGAGCGTAGGCGTGCGGGCGGATGCAGCAGCATGCCTATGCAGGGGCTTGGACAGGCGCAGCAGGCACGGGCGTCTGAATGCTAGACCTGCCGTATTAGGATAGGCAGTAGGCACTATTCTGTTCTTCGACGGCGACGAACTTGCCCCATGATATCGAACGAAGTTGCCCAGTAATATCAAGTGGTAGCTGCAAATTGTTGAGGCTTGTGCTTTACGCAACTTATTTGGAAGTTTTCTACTACATGATTCTAGTTAATTAGTACTACTACTACTTTCCAGCGATAATGATTCGGTCACCTTGATTCCACTGCATGAATCTAAACAAGGTGGTACGGAACCGTGCGCTGTGAAATATGGTTCTTCGTTCGTTGCCACGCTGCCACGTTCTAAACTATGACCAACTGGGGTCTTCTTCTTGAAATGCAAACTTTTCTTGCTGATGAACAGCTCCAACCAGTAGGTAGCACGAGGAGGGGCCATTCCAACTGCAACACAGAAGACGACAGATTCATGCCATGTCTAGTTGGCAGCAAAGTACGGTGTGCTTCCTAATACAAGAGCTTTCCCCCTGTTCGGCTGAGCTTATCAGCCGTGGAACAGTGTTTTTCTCTCACAGCAAATCAATCACAGCCGGCTTATAAACCAAAAAACAGCCTGCCGAACAGGGCCTTTATCTGATCGAGTTCCTTTTCTAATGCTTCTCTTCAGTCCCTTCTGACTAGGTAATTGAAGATTATATAACAAAGGCTTTGCTAGAGACCGCTCAACTGCCATGCTGTCAGCTAGAGACCGACCTAGCTAGATAGAGTAATACTGTATAACTTCTCTCAAATTGCATAACATTATCTCGTCGATCAGCTGCTGCTTCAATTCTTCTGTAGTTGTAGCCTTGTAGTAGGTCTGAAACAGAAAGGCCTGTTTTGTCAACTCGTGATCAAGCTGCACATGCAGAACTTAATTCATATTGTCAACTCTCGGTCTAAACCAGAAGATGGGGGAAAACAATTTGTGTGTCCAACGTATAGCAAATAATGATTCTCATCTCCCTGTCGCTGAAACATTCAGAGATGATCGAGCGGAGAAGAATATAGTACTGGTATATGTCTCTTTTGCTACCCTGCAATGCAATACAAATTTTATGTTGCCGACAGGATTAGATATCTTATCAGTCTGTGGATCATTATTGTGCACGAACACCACATTATCTGGTGGATCTTTCCCTGAGAAGGAACTGCACTAAATTAAATTAACAATTGGTTCCGATTTTTTGCTGTCGTTGAGAGCTGTGGTCGACTGTTTTGAGGGATCCTGGTTTCCTTGTTTTCCGGTGAGTGTCTCATTTCTGCTTCAACAGTTGGTTGTAGTATTTCCCATTCCCATCATGGCAGGATGGGAGGAAGACTAGTTCCATTTTATTTATTTTTTTTCTGCAACCTCCAACCTGAAAGAAGAAGAAAAAAGAAGCAAAGTCAACAAACCATGCATAGATTGTTTAAGGCTCCTGGGATCAAGTGCATGCATGCATGAATGGCTTCTCAGTTATCGAAGCAGATTACTCCATGCATGAATGACAAAAACTACTAGCACTAGTTTACTTTTACTATGAAAAGGTTCTTCTTCTTCTTCGGAGCCACGCTGCTAGCTGCATCATGTGCTAAACTAGGACCAACTGGCCGGCCTCCTTTTTCAAAATCGAATCTCAAATGCTTATCGCAAGTAGATCTGATTGTTTGGCCGGCTAAGTAACTACCCATGGGCCATGTTAGAGATTTATTACTCGCTCATGGACCATGCATTGGTCCATTCATTTGTGCAGAGATTGTTCAGTAGCGAGCGAGCAAGATGTGTACTACCACAACTGTTGTCTAATCTAGCTAGCAGAGCCTTATCGATTGGACCAATCAACGCAACGAAACGATCTGGCAAGACGGGGAGAACTCGAAGAGAGAGATGATGGGCTCCATCTCCATGCTGCTGATTGCTGACCGCGACACGCCCACACATTTCGTGTGGCACGTGTGCCAGCACTGTCGTCTCGATGAAAACTAACTAGCTGAATTCATCTCAGGACAGCGACGACGACAGACAGACAGCGGTACAGAACTATTCAGGAACACACGGAGACACTACTGACATGGGGCAGGAGACAAATTGAACCCTTTGCTTGGTTTCTAATCCTTCACCACATATACCATCTTTAATTTGCTTTTTTCCTTCATTGACAGCATTGTTCATCCGTTTTCTTTCTTAATTAATGCTGAATTATTGGGAGGAGTTAACCTTGTCCTCTCACGAGCTGGCAGGTAAAGGTAAAGCGCGCAGTGACAATGTCGCCGTTGCGTTCCGCCGGATCTGCATGCGTGATCTTGCTTGGGTGGTTGGCAATGGCCATGGCATTAACGTGCGCGCTGATGGCTGAGCTGAAGCGTACTAGGGGGGAGGAGGAGGGGGAGTACGGTGGGTACGGGTACCCGTCTCTTTTGCTCATCATCGCGCTGCACGTCGAGGCGGGAGCAGAGAGCATTAGATGATTCGTGCTGTCGTGCATGCTTTGCATGGTCGGCGCCCATCAACCATCATGTCATGGATGGACGATCCGCCGTCCTGTCCCGGCCCGCCGACACTCGAGCCCGGCTGCCCAGGTGCCGCAGCCTGTTGCCTGTTGCTTTAGCTAGCTGCTGCTCTCTTTTGGTTATAAAATACTAACACTACTGCTGTCATGCTGACACTTTGTCTTTGTTTGGAGACCTATGTATGCTTTACTCAGCAGGGCAGGACCCATTTGTCAGATGTTTACTCTACTCTGAAAGTATTGACCTCTGTTAAGTACTGAAATGTGAACCACAGGAACAGGAGCGGCGCCCATGGGTTGGCGTTAGGGTCAGAAGTGAGTGAGCGAGCGAGCTAGTTGCAGTTGGTCTGGGCGATGTCAACGAAGGAACCGGCCCGGCCGGCCGGCGCCATCCCCATTAGGGATGAAAACAGACAGAAACGGATGGAAAAATCCTATTTCTACTTCTGTTTCTATATTTTTTGGCGGAAACGGGAGCGGGTTCGGAAAATGCGGGTTCGAAAACGGAATCGGAATATGCGGACATACGGAAACGGACAAATACGGATGGAGAGCTGGAAAATTAAATTAAGATCACATAATCTAATATTCTCAAAGTATACATATATATAAAGTCATGTAATAATATATACAAAGTTTAATATGCATTTACATGCTATGTACGTGAACATAACATGCATATTTAGTGATTCGTAGTTATATTAACATAACATAAGGACATGTAATTGTTGAACATGTTGAGTATAGATTGAAAACGAGATAAAAATAGGATAAATACGGGTCTATATTCCGTATTAAAACGGGATTACTCGGAAACGAACGGAAAACACCATTTTCTACTTCCGCAAATACGAAAACGGAATTTCACAAATACGGAAATGGACGGAAAAATATAAAAAACGGAATGGGACAGTACGAGAAAAATTCCGTCCGTTTTCGTCCCTAATCCCCATCACCATCATGTGAGCGCGCTGAGCGGACGGCACACAGACATGCAACGCCGCAATCGGTTCGGTTCGGTTCTGGTTTGGCGCCCTGCTCGTGGAAACATGCGTTTGGTGCTGTTTGTCCTGCCCATGCATGCAACGCGAATTGAATTGAACCTCGTCGTCGCCCCCAACTACTCGCGGCTGCAGCCTGACGGCGACGCGTCCGTCCACTCATCCGTCGCATTGTCCACGCCCCCACCCTCCTCCTCCCTACAGGGCCCACCATTCCACCAAGAACAGCCTGCAAAAGCCCAGCGTCTGTAGCTCGACCGGACCGGCGGACCGGACCATCATCCCTTGTTCATGAGGAATAAGCACCCACACGTGCTGCGGAAACCGACGGACATATATAACCCTAATCCCCTATTGGTTAAGTTCAACACCAACTTCTTGTATTTGTTGCGCGTGCATGCATCATCGTGCGCACGTTTTCTGACTACAATGCGTGCGAGTGACGGAGTGAGTCATGGGAGGTGGCGAGGAGGGGGCGGTGGGAGAGAAGAATGAATATGTAGGTTACGAAAGGGTGGGAGTGAGAAATGAGTAGCGGTTGGCAGACAGGCAAGCAGCGGGAATGGCGTGCCTGTTAATTAGGGTTTGGATTTTCATGGTTTGAAGATAAATTTATGAACTTGTCAAACTTAGAGCGGAGGTAGTTGGTGGGGATTTGGGGCGAGTGAGGACAGTAGGGAAAATCATAGGCAACTCGTCCAATGATAAGGTCTCTGCCAACCAAAGCAGTGGTGGAGGTTTGTGGACAGTGGCAGATCAAGGTTCAAAATGCATTGATGTCACCTCCACTAAACCATAATAGATTTTTGGTCTGCAAACACTATTTTACAAAGGATGAAACAAAAAAATCATTGTTACCATGTTATAGAATGAATATATGGTGGCTCCGCCCCTGTTTGCGGCGATAGGACCACAAAGGCTAAAGAATCCATCGAATTTCCCTAAGATTGAGATGAAGCGCTAGAGTGAGAGATTGCTTGGACAACGTGGTGGTAGAGCTCGACCGCCGAGAGTAAGTTGGGTGCGGAGAAGACCAAAAGAGAGGTAGCCATTGAGACAAATAACAAATGCGTGGTCACGTGATAAAAAGGTTCAGGTTTGATACGGTACCCATGAAACGCCCTAAGCTTTAACCCTCTTTGCTCTAGCCATTTCATTAGCCTTTAGCTCCTTAGCATTTTGTTTTTGCCTTTTTTCCCTATTTTTATTGTTTTTTTTTTGAAGAATCCTATTTGTTATTGTACTTGTATTTGGCTATCCTTTTGATTTAATTCTCGCACCTTGCCCCTCCTGTTCATTAAAAAAACACCCTGAAACAAGATACGACCAAGACTCCTCTAGTCTATCTAATTAAAAAAAACAATGCAAGATATGTTTTTTTATCAGCCCTGGCTGGATTACTTGAAACTATACGTGCATAAGCGTGCGTATTGCGATTTGCAAAAAAAAAAAAAAAAGCCGAAAACGTTCTAGACATTGAACTGAAGTACCGAAGTGTGCGTTCCGAAATTCATTAGCCGAAAATGTGCTAGGAATTTGACTGAAGCGTTCGTGCGTTTTAGAAGCCTCAGCCCTCAGGACTATATTTTTTTATATGAAGAAAAGAAAAAGAACAGGTTACCCACAGGATGTAATGAATCGTCTGCCATGTCATCACACAGCCACGTCATGGAAAGGCCGGCTGTGGAGCCCTGCTCGTGGAAACATGCGTTTTGTGCTGCTCCTGCCCATGCATCCATCCCCTGATTGAAGCTTTCGTCGCCCCCCAACTACTCGCGGCTGCAGCCTGACGGTGACGCGTCCGTCCATTCATCCGTCGCCTTGTCCACGCCCACGCTCCCTCCACCCGGGCCCCACACTCCCGAGGGCCCACTACCCCACCAAGAACAGCAGCGTCTCTAGCTCGCGTCGCGTTGCTCGACCGGACCGGACCGGACCGGATCATCCTTTGTTCACGAGGAACAAGCACCCACACATGCTGCGGAAACCGACGGACATATATAACCCTGTTGCTATTGGTTAAGTTCAACACCAACTTCTTGTATTTCTTGCCCGTGCATCGTGACACACGTTTTCCGAGACTACAATGCGTGGGAGGTAGCGAGGGGAGGGGAAGGGGTGAAGTTAGGAAAGGGTGGCGTGGGAAATGAGTGGTGATCGGTAGCGAGTAACGACAATAGCCTGCCTGTCGATTAGGGTTTTGGGTTGTCATGGTTTGGAGATAAATTTATGAACTCGCTGAACCTAGAACGACAACGGTAGTTTGTGGGGATTTGGGGTGAACGGAGGAGGTAGGGGAAACCATGGTCAACTCGTTCAGTGATAAGGTCTCTACCAACCAAAGCAACGGTGGAGTTTTGCGGCCAACGACGTATCAAGGATCAAAACGCATTAATGTCACCTGCACTAAATCATAATAAATTTCAGTCTGTAAACACTATTTTAGAAAGGAAGAAACCAAAAAAATCGTTGTTGTCATGTAATAGAATGAAAATATGCTGGCTCCGCCCCTGTTTGCGGCGATAGAACCACAAAGGCTAATGAATCCATTGAATTTCGCTAAGGTTGAGATGAAGCACTAGAGTAAGAGATTGTTTGGACGGCGTGGTGGTAGAGCTCAACCGCCGAGGGTAAGTTATTGAGACAAATAGCAAAATGCATGGTCACATGATAAAAGGTTCAAGTTTGATGCGGTACCCATGAAACACCATAGCTTTAGGCCTCTTTGCTCTAGTCATTTCATTAGCCTTTAGCTCCTTAGCATTTTGTTTTTGCCTTTTTTTCTTATTATTTATTGTACTTGTATTTGGCTATCCTTTTAATTTAATTCTCGTGCAGGGGGCACGTTGCCCCTCCTGTTCATTAAAAAAAACACCTACAAACAAGATGCGACCAAGACTCCTCTAGTCTATCTAGTCGAAAAAAAAAGCAATGCAAATCGGAGTTTAGGTTCCGGTATGTTTTTTTATCAGAGCCCTGGCTGGATTACTGAAATTATACGTGTATAAGTGTGCACATCCGTATTGCGATTTGCAAAAAAAAAAAAAAAACGGAAACGTGCTAGACATTGAACTGAATACTGAAGTGTGCGTTCCGAATAAATTCGCCCGTGTTTAGTTGCCAAGTTGGGCACCCAACTTGGCACAGTAACTGTCACATCGTACTGTAGCAACTTTTGTTTTTATTTGGTAAAAATTATCCAAACTTTGACTAATTAGGCTCAAAATGTTCGTTTCGCAAAGTACAACAAAACTGTGTAATTAGTTTTTAATTTCATCTACATTTAGTACTTCATACATGTGCTGACATTTCGATGTGATGAGGAATCTTCTTTTTGCATAGTAGAATTTGGGGGAGAAATTGGGAACTAAACAAGGGCTTCATTAGCCGAAAATGTGCTAGGAATTTGACTGGAGTGTGCGTGCGTTTTAGACCGGCCACAATGTTACCGGTGCTCAAAAAAGTTCAACTCTGCGACAGGGCATCGATGCTTCAGGTCCTTGCATACCCACAACGTCGGCACCGATGCATACTGTGCATGTAGACCCCCACATCAGAACTGTAGCCTTCTTCTTCCCCATCCGTCTCTTCCCCGGTCTCGGAGTCTCCCCTCGGCCGCCTCCCACGCAAGCTCCTCCGCGGTCCGCGCTCCCCTTGTCCACCTCCCCTTGCCCGAACGGCAGGAGCGACGAGGCGACGGCCAAGTTGTTCTGCAGCTCGGGGGCGGTGCGAGGAAGGACGCGATGCAAGCTCCTTTCTTCTCTCTCCCTCTTTCCCCTTTTCTCTCTCTCTCGGCTCCTCGAAGAAGAGGACGGCGACGGTGCGGACGGCGGCGCGGCTCCGGGCGGCGGAGCTTCTGCTTCCTCCCCATCACGGGCGTGGCTCCGGGCGGCAGAGCTGCCTCCTCATCGCCGTGGGGGCGGTGCTGGATTGAAGAAGAGGACGGCGATGTGGTTCCGGGCAGCGGAGCGGTCGGTGGAGGCGGACCCGCTCCTCCCGGGCGCCGGCGAGCTCCTCACCGTCGTCGTCGTCCTCCTCGCCTCCCAGTCCATAGGCCCCGCCGGTCACCCGTCATCCTCCTCGCCTCGTTGCTGTGGAATATAATTTTTTATTGGTCAAAGCATCGGTGCTTCTACATGCCTCGGTGCTAAATTTTTTTGGAACTTGGCACCGGCCACAATGTTATGCACCGGTGCTTGGGCCTTCTCTCTCCCCTCCGAGCACCGGTAAAATGCAACATTGTGGGCGGTCTTAGAAGCCTCAGCCCTCAGGACTGTATTTTTTTTTTATGAAGAATGCAAAAAAGAACAGGTTACCCACAGGATGTAATGAATCGTCTGCCACGTCATGGGGAAGCCTGTGGAGCCGACGCCCGAGGCAGACGGAACGGTTGTGATCCGACGGCCGGCACGGTGTCCGGCACTGCCACCCAGCCTTTAAAGCGGAAGTCCTCGGCCCCCCGCTCCCGCTCCCGCTCCGGCAGTTATCAGTCGCCTCCGCCCGCCCGCCACGCCACCACCCTCGCCGGCTCAGCACCTCATAACGCACCCCCAGACCCCAGTCCCCACACCTCCCCTCCCCTCCCACGCAGCGCACGCCGGCCTTGCGTTGCGTCCCCTCCGATCCCCGTCCCCCGCACCGCGCCGCAGATCGGGAGGGAGCGGCGGAATGGTGAGCGCGTCCAGTCTCCTGCTCCCGTCCTCCATACGCGACCTCGCCTCCTGCGTCTCCGACGGCGCGGTCCGCGTCGCCTGCACCACGCCGTCCTCCACCCTCACGTCCACCTCCACCACCACCACCACCTCCTCGCCGTCCACGCTCTCGGTCGCCGTCTCCTACCGCGCGACCCCGCAGTCGCCGACCTCCCCTCCGCTCCTGCTCCGCCTCACCTGGTCCCACACCCCGCTGGGCCCCCCGACGCTGTCCTTCGCCGGGCCCACGGCCTCCTCCCCCGCCGTCCTCCTCCGCCGCCGCAAGGGCACCCGCTCCCTCCCCTCCCACCCCGCGCTCGCGCTCTTCTGGGACCTCACCGCCGCCAGGTACGCCGCGTCCCCGGAGCCGGTCTCCGGCTTCTACGTCGTCGCGGTGGCCGACGCCGAGGTGGTGCTGGCCGTCGGCGACCTGGCGGCCGACTTCGTCAAGGCCAAGTTCGAGGGCCAGATCCCCAAGGCGCGGTCCATCCTCCCCGTGGCGCGCGCCGACCGCGTCGTCGTCGCGGCGCCGCCGCGGCCTGGAGCCGCCGCCGCCGCCACGGTGCACGCCGCAAGGGTCCGCTTCGCGGAGGGCGCGCCGGAGCACGAGGTCACCGTGGGCTGCTGCTGCTCCAGGGCCGGCGCCGGGAAGGAGGGGGAGGAGGAGCTCTGGGTCAGCGTCGACGGCAAGCGCGCCGTGCACGCGCGCCGCCTGCGCTGGAACTTCCGGGGCAACCAGACGGTGTTCGTCGACGGCGCGCCCGTCGACGTCCTCTGGGACCTCCACGCCTGGTGGTTCCGCGACCCGCCCGGGTGCGCCGTCGTCATGCTCCGCGCCAGGACCGCGCTCGAGAGCAGGCTCTGGCTCCAGGAGGAGGCCCAGGCGCCCGCCTTCGCGCTCCTCGTCCAGGCATTCAAGACGCCGCCTTGATTTTTCGTCCTCGTGAGGTCAAAATCGAATGCTCGCTCGATGCTGCTTGCCTTTTGACTTGCAAAACTAAACCAAAACAAACTAAATAACCAAACCAATCCAACAAGGGAATGGGAATGGTTGATGTTGACAGTTTACAATCGAATGTGGTATACAATGAGAAGAGGAGAGGAGAGGAGAGATTGCTTTTTGTTGCTGCTTGGATGGATCATCTTCTTCCTTCTTTTGGTTTGCTTGTCTTTTTCTTTTTCTTTATGGATAATTTTAGCTGTGTACTCGTACAGTTTAACAACCAAAAAAAACTATACAATGCTAGTATCATAGAGTGTGTCTCGAAAATTCAGCAGGTTGCTGCTCGTTGTACACTAGAAATTCATGTTTGCCTCCGTATCTTCTGCTCGTCCCTGTTTCTATGCAATGCAGCAGTAAGCCAGTAACAGTGATACAACTGCTTTCTACCAGTGCAGTGCATATCTGCATATATTTGTATGTAGTACATTCCTGCACATTGCCACCGAAAACATATTGCTTGCACGGCTACATTCTTTTATGGCACACTTGTTGCTCCAATTTAAGTTCTCAAGTACTGATTCCTGAGACCCACCACATGTTTACAGATATTTGCAGCCTATCATATCATTTGCCAATGGCTCTCAATAAACAGCACCCGTTCCCTGCATGCTGCTCTTTGATCATGCAATTTCTTCATCTGCTTAGAGATGTCCCTGTCGTAATTTATTGCCACATGACGGTCTCTCTCCCCTTCAGTGTTCACCATGCCTGAAGCTGAAGAGGGTGTTGGTCCCAAACTGTCCCGGCATGCAGATGCAGCACAGGTTATGGAATCCATTCCTCCCAGCTTCTACTAAACTCTCGTGAGAGCTTCACTTTCCTGCTGCTTCTCACGGGAGAACGAAGGTGTCTCAGATTAGATTCTGCTGCACTGCAACTCCCTGGTTTTTTGTTTTTCTCTCTGGATTTTGCTCTTCTATCTACTCCACGCCAAATTGGCAAATAGAATATGAGACGAAAGGGACTACGCTATCTGCTATCACCCACCCATCATGTGAGCATCATCGTGTCTGTTTGCTCTATTTTGCCAAGCAACCATGTTGCCACACTAGGACAAAACCTCCACTTCTTTCTCTGTGCCTTCTTCTATCTCATTTTATTTCCCTCTGTATCTGTTTCTTCAGTTCACCTGCCATGCTACAACAGTGTGCAAACTATACATTCTTGAAAATGCATCTGATCACACAGCAGTAGTATCTGGGCTGGGGATTCAACCTTGAGGTGACGGTTCCGGCACGGCACGCCGCCAGCGTCGGCCATGGAATTTGGGCAACTTCATCCTGGTTTGTAAGCTAGCTGAGCCTTGATTTGGAGTTTGAGATGTCCAAATGCAGCGTTGCTTTCACGATATGTTTATTGTCGATTGCTTTCAGATTGTGCAGTGTGTATATATATTAGACTGATGAATGGTGGTGACATGGGCAGGATGTAGACGACTGTATGTGTGTTAGGGTGGGCTGAGCTGCTCTTCGGAAGCTGAAAGCAACGTGTTCAGTCTTCCATTTGCTCACTCTGTTATAAGTCTACAAGTAGCTGATCGTATTGGCTGCACTGCACGGCACACATGTCTCTATCATGCATTTCAAGAATGGTTCAATGGGATAATAACTCATGAATAACTATCAGGTTCTGATCATCGCCCATGATATGCATAGATTGTACTGTATGCACTCTCATTGTACTGAACACTGACCTATGCAATGACGTACGTACGACTCGTGAATTTCTTGTATGATGAGAGTGACAATTGTACCTCGCAGGTACGATGGCCATCATCTAATCACTAATCTAATTAGGAAGATCAGGGTTTTCGTTCTGAAATCTCAAAACTCTGAGAAATCTGCTGTCGTTTAATCGCTTCCCAAATTGAAAGCGGGTGGAATAGAGGACGAGAAAGCATAAATGCCAGCGTGAATGCCTTCACAGGAATGCACTGACTTGTTACTGTTTATTAGTACCAACGTTGGCAATGTAGGACGACAGACAGTACGAGTAGAGTAATAACTACTGTAGTAACCTAACCAACTTGGGGTAATGGCCACACCTGCTCTGCTCTTGCCAGTAACAAATTAAAAGTCGATTAGGAATCTGTCAATCCATCATAAATAAACACCGAAAAGGGAGGCAAATTACAGGCAGCTAGCGGCCATATATGCTACCAGAAAGGTGACCGAAATTTATTCCAAAGATAACCAAACAATAGGGTAGTTGAACGGAGAGCGCACGGTGCAGATATTTGCCTTGCAGAGTTACAAGCTTACAGCTACTACACCATGCATGCACTAACCGGGGACATATATATATAGATACTACGAGTACTAGATAGAGCAGAATAAGCAATAAATAGTACAAGTACGTACAGTAAGCAATAGTACACCACCGACGCTGCAGACACATGTGGATCTGCTGCTACCTGAAAGGGCGCCGTACAATGGCCGGCAGACAGATGCGAGGAGCAGATCATGCCGCCGGAGTCGGCGACGGCGGCGGCTTGGCGACGACGACGGGGAAGTCGATGACGACCACCTTGTCGAGCGCGGCCATGAAGGTGGCGGCGAAGGCGGCGTGCCTGTCGTGGCCCATGTAGGTGGCCAGGTCGTCGGCGGAGGCGAAGGTCAGCGAGAAGACGTGGGTGAAGCCCTGCGTCAGCATCTCCTGGTTCAGCACGTCCTGGCCCCTGCAACGCAACCAGCTCATAGGCATTCGTTCGTTCATGGAGGGCGATGAACAGAAGTACACAACACGTTGCAGTATCTCATCATCTCCCATTCTCCCTTCTAGTATTAGCAAAGCGAGACGCTAGCTCGTGATACACTGATAGTCTGATATTGGGGCGGCGGGCATGCATGGCAATCATTCAGCAGAGCATGATAGCTAGTCTCTGAACAAGTTGGAATGTTGGATGGACACCTGTTTGCTAACTGAATGACTGACTGAACAAAAGCCATTCAGACTTGTACCATGTGTTACTGATACTAATTCACCATGCAGTGTATGTAAACTTTAACCAGAAAAGTCGAATACATACATTCAGCTTGCTTCACAAAAGGGGAAGAATAATGGAAGGAAAGTAGAAGCGGAAAGGTATAACAGCTCATGAATGAATGACTGAATGTAGTACCACTCGAAAGATTTCACCATGTCCATCCCGGCCACGAGGTCGGTCATGCCTTTGAGCACATCCTCCACCACCACGCCCTCCTTGAACTTCACCAGGCACAGGTGCTTCACCTCCCCCATGGCCGGCGCCGAAAGCCTTCCCGTCAAAGCAAGCTCACTCGCTCACTCACTGCCCCAATGGCTTTATTTGCAGAGGAGAGGAGTATGTTGAGGGTGTCAATGCAATGCTGCGATGGATCGTGGCGACATGATGGTGCTGGCCAATTTAAGCTAGTGCGCTGCGTGCTGCGGCACCGACAGGGATCACTGCAGAGCTTATTATTCCCAGTGGACTGAATCATTTCGCCACAGTAAATTAAACATGACGCCGTGCGGAGAATCTACTATATTTTACTCATCATAGCTATCTTACTGTTACTAATTGGAGGCTGTATGTCACTGATTGAAGCCAACTATCTTACTCTTACTAGTTGGAGACTACCATGTTGCGAGACAAGTGAGAGGAAAATGGTGAATCCTAGAAATTCTCACAAAAAGAAACATAAACCGATAAACACTCGGCAAATATGATCCCAACTCTTTTTAGCTACTTGTAAAACTCATTGATTGACCAACTATATTTTTTTAGAACTATTGGAGATGCGCTTACCTATGCATCTTTGCTATTATGAAAAGTTATATAAAGTAGCCCCTAAATATATACAAATTTACAAATAACACTAGCTCCAAGTATAAGTGCATGACACATATATACCACTATATAGACGATGCATGCATGTACATTAGGAGCAATGAGCATTATACCGATTTCCATAGTTTATTAATTATGGAAAATATTTCATTAATGGGTCATGGCATTACATTAGAATTGATGTTACATTATATTAATATAACATATGACAAAGGATTATGTTAGCTTCTACTTTAGATAAAAAATAGTTATATTTGAAATAAAACGGTTTAAGTGTATTTAATATGTTTTCAGAAAGTATATGACTACACCCCTATAAGTTTGATACTTCATCGTATTACAAATGTAACCCTATCAATGTTTTTCTAAGTCAAACCATTTTAAAGTTAACAACCAATAGCTACTTTTCGTATGAATCTTTTATATCATTCTTGTGTTGTCAATCTATATAAAATTTTAGATCTTGTTAGTCAAAGTTCAAAAGTTTGACTCAGGACAAACATAGATGATTGAGAAAATTTGACATCTCAGGTACTGTAATCAAAGGTATAACAAGCACTAGGATCAACCGAACATGCAGAGGAAATAGCTTATCATACAAACTGCAATTCTTTTGAAATTGGAATGCAGAAATCCAGAGTTTGGTGCCACAAGTGCTAGGCTGCTAGCATAACTCAAGAAAGTGTTTGAAAACACATGCCAAACACATATATAGCTGATTATGAATGGAGATGGAATGCATATGGACTAATTGATAATTCACCAAAATAAAACATATCGCAACCACATATAGATTACTTGGTAGCTATATGGCTACTAGGCAAGAGAATAAAATAAAATAAAATAGAAAGAAGCATACTCCCTTTCAGGGGCGTCCCTAGGCCCGTGCGGGCTGTGCGACTGAACAAGGCCCCCAAAAATCATGGACCCCAAGATTTACAAAGTATCCTATATATATATATATATATATATATATATATATATATATATATATATATATATATATATATATATATATATATATATATATATATAGTAGTTTTGGGCTTTGTTTTAATTAATAAATCAGCCACCACTGTCTTCTTTGGCCCATAAACACGGCCTGTTGGAGTACAAGAAAGACTTAATGCATTGGCGTTAATAGCACTTAAGAGTGGCACGCTGGAGAAGATTGATTATGAATATATCATTGAAGATTTCATTTCAAAGAATGCTAAAAGAATATCGCTTTTCAAATGATGGTTATACAATAGATACAATCCTTGGTCTACACTGTTGCGCTTAGCAATATAAGGAATATATTGATATTTGCCATCATTTTCTTGTTTTGGCACTAGATATTAAGCCTCCACTTATTGTTTCGAACTGGGCCTCATATTTTGCCGGGACGCGCCTGCTCCCTTTGTCCCAAAAGAGTGTCACTATGAGATTCATGCGGTCAAACTTTATTAAATTTGACTAGGTTTATAGAAATATTGGCAACACTTGTATCTTTAAATAAGTTTATTATAAAAATATATTGAGCGATCTATCTAATGATGCTAATTATAAATCGTAACTATTAATATTTTTTAATATATATTCGGTCAAAGTTGAAAGTGTTTAACTTCTCGGGAAGTAGTTGCGCATATATGATAAATACTCTTTCAGTTCCAATTTATAGGTTATTTTGGCTCTTGTAGATATGCATTTTTTATTATATATCTAGACATGTATAATATATATTAATTGCATAGCAAAAGCTATTGTATTTAAAAAAACAAAGGCCTTGTTCAGTTCCCCAATTCTCTCCCCTAATTCCACTATGCAAAAAGAAGATTCCCCGTCACATCAAAATGTCGACAAATGCATGGAATACTAAATGTTGATGAAATCAAAAACTAATTGCATAGTTTTGTTGTACTTTGCGAGACGAACATTTTAAGCCTAGTTAGTCAAAATTTGGATAATTTTTACCAAATACAAACAAAATGCTACAGGAATTCTGATACAGTGTTTTTCTCCCCAATTCACCAATCTAAACAAGGCCAAAATGATCTCGGGGGCCTATAGTTTGGGACAGGGAGTACGATATGCCCTCAAATTCGCTCACCAACTTGTGTCAGTGCACGGGCAAGGATTAAAAGACTGGTGCAGCAAAACTGCTGCTGGTTTTGAACACGCTGACGCGGTTAGATCTGGGATGAGTCATCATTTGATTGGACCGACCGACATGAGCGTACGACGGTGCGTGGGCAGCCATATGCATGCTGCCCTTGCCTCCCTCTTCTGCTGCAGGCGCAGGCCCCTCCAAGATTGGGTTTGCTTGCTTGCTTCCCATGAGAGATTTCATCATAGGGTGTGTTTAGATGGTGAAAAAGTTTGGGTTCGGCTACTGTAGCACTTTTTGTTGTTATTTGGCAAAATTTATCCAATCATAGACTAACTAGACTCAAAAGATTCGTCTCGACATTTACAGACAAACTGTGTAATTAGTTTTTTCTTTCGTCTACATTTAGTACTCCATGCATGTGTCGCAAGATTTGATGTGACAGGTACTGTAGCACTTTTTGGGTTTGCTTTTTGGGTGGGAGGAGCAACTAAACAGGCTCATACTGATCTGATCTCCTGACCCTAGCCAGATCACAATTCTTCATCACTGTGCGTGCAGCGTGATACTACCACCACACCATTATGGAAATATGGAATGTTGATCGCGCTCTATCAGATACAGTAATCAGGTTCAGAGAGCGATTGGGCATCGCCGCCCGTACTCGACAAAAACAGAACATTGGATTCAGACCACATGGTACTACAGCCTACAGCAGATGTACATGAATAGAACTGTGCTAGCATTCCCAGTTACAAGCTGACAAGATGGCAAATTGGCAACTGATCATGCTGCTGTTCAAGAAGAATTTTTACATGTGTCCTCAATAAGGCCTTGTTTAGATGCATGTTTATCCCTCAATCCACATGTATTGGAGTGAAATGTAATAGAATTTAGTTTAATTCCACTCTAATCTACTTCAACATATGTGAATTTGAGAAGAATACATGCGCATCCCAACAAGGCCTAAATGCCGTATCAGTTAATCTTCAGTGCACAAAACCATGCCTTTTTCAAATGCTCTCGTCACATGTAACTAATCCTCTTATCCTATTTGTTGATGCCAACAAGGTACTAGCCTTTTGCAAATGCACTGCTGCTGTCATCTCTCTTGTGGTATGCAGATCCCATATACCACGGTGTGCTGTTTTTGACCATGAATACTGAATGAACAAAGTGTGTTTTTTCTTTCCAACAACAAACCTGAATGATTTCTCGTATCTACGCGAAACCCCTCAAATCTACTAACCTACAACAGCAACAGCCATCCACCACCAGTGTGCTTGTTTCTCGTTTTAACACGTACTTGTTCACCCCGCGGAGTACGGACTGCAGAGCAGAGGCGCCAAAGCAGCTGCTATTTGCAGGGTCCTAGCTGGGTAGATCTGTCCACCTGCTTTCTTACTGTTTGGCTGTTATTCTCAGGAGGGGGGTTAGCTTCAGGCAACGGCAGGCTGTTAGCCCCATCCACTGATGGACCAGATACAACCTGATTCTCCTGGTCGGGCTCATGTCTAGGAGCCACCTCTGATGCCCTTGATGAGTGCCCACTGCTGACAAACAGGCAGCGACATGGATCTGATCTCGACGATTCAGGAGAGCTTGGAGGGCTTATCACTATGCTGGATAGTGGAGGAGGAGGGGGAGGAGGAGGAGGTGCAGTGTGTTCGCTTTCAGGGTTATCAAGCACAAGCAGTGAGATTCTACAGACCGGGCAGGTCGAATTCTGCTCCAGCCACAAATCGATACAGGCCATGTGGAAATTATGGCTGCAGTAAGGCAGAATGCGTAGCACGTCTTTCTCTTCGTATTCTGCAAGACAAATGATGCACCTGCCAACACGAACAAAGATGGTTCAGTTCCAGGGCCACAAAAACAGGCAGTGGCTAAAAATATTAAAAGAAAAAAAAAAGAGAATCTCAGTAAGAAGAGTTTCTGAAACTAGATATGTCAAACAACTGGGTGTCACCATTTTCACTTTTGATGCAACAAAAGGATGCAAAGGATAATTATTCGTGGTTAAGAAAGGTAACACCATAGCCTCAGACTGAAGCTGCTATCTTACACTTTACCATCTGATGGTTTGTTGTTCATGTAAATTCAGTATAGCTATAAGCAATACAAAACTAAAGATGCAAATATGATAGCCAATTTGTGCGGACTAAATGAGAAATGAAGCACAAACCTGAAAACTATTGGGATGACACATCTACTTCATACCATTACAAAATCTTCATATTTATGTTTGATGTTCATGTTTCAATCAATCAAGAACCGATAGTAACTGCTTCGCATTCAGCCAGAGGACTTGTTAACCCAGTCCCTGTTTCCCTTTCATCAAGCACAGGTGAGGTTAGACTACCTGATAACAATGTTTCATCATTCGTCTCTATCATCTTCAGGGACCAGTTACACATCCATACCCCCATACTGATTTGATCGATCAAGTAGTCTTAGCTGTCCACTGTCCAGTAACGATGCAAGCTGAGGGACTTAATGATTCAATTGTCGATATCCAGCACCAGAAGAGCATAATAGGCAAGGCACTGGTACTAATCAATAGCACTATTTTCTCTATGTAGACACCGAAATCTTCAAGGACAAAGCACCAAAATCTTCGAGGACAACTTCTATGGTACTGAAAATGTAATAAATTCCTCAAGGGCAACCTTTTCGGTACCAAAAGGCTACCTCCCAATGGGGGTGGCGCTTCATGATTTCTCAGTAACACTAAGCAAGAACAGGCATGAGTGCATGACAAAGGGCTTTATGATTTCTCAGTAAACACTAATCAAGCAAAGGCTTGGCAAAGGGCTCCATGATTTCTCAGTAACACTAACCAAGCATAGGGCTTGGCAAAGGGCTTCATGATTTTTGAGTAACATTAACCAAGCACAGGCTTGGCAAGGGGCTTCATGATTTGTCAGTAACACTAAGCAAGCACAGGCTTAGCAAAGGGCTTCATGATTGATCAGTAACATTAACAAACACAGGCTTGGCAAAGGGCTTTATGATTTTCCAGAAACATATTGGCAAAGGGCAACATCGAAGATGTTGGGGGGTAAACACCTAACACAGTGCACCAGTAGAGATTCAGGCATCAGGCAATATGCTGGTATTAGCAAACGGCAAGTACGTTTTAATCATGATTTATCCATAAGTTCCTTTCCAAAACATTGAATCATGAAATTAGCTCGAGGTGTCCGCATCATTTGCATACGATTAGGACCCTGCAGAACTTGTATTAGCCTATACTACCATATACAGTCTCCAACCAACTTCTCATTGAAAACAACAACAATAAGAACCTAGCCTCGCACCCAGAATAGCAAGAATTCCACATTTACTGATTATCCTCTAGACCTGTAGTACTCTCTGAGAGAACACCGAACGAACATGACAGCGAATATATCCAGAAGAACCCAACTAAGCACTGACAGCGACGGGGATGAACCAGGGCACCCCATTTCCAATCCGATCCCTCCTTTCCACCTCGGAACAGATCCCCGGCGGTGGGGCCCGGCCCTCCTCCCCACACTCCTCCGCCGGCCGGCCTGCCTCGCAGCTACGCTACGCTAGTTGCGGCATCCCGATCCACAGACCACCAGTGAATCCTACCGGCGGGCAGAAACGTGCGCGATCGGGTAACGACGGCTCTGCTGCAAGCCTGCTACCGCAATCCCCTCCCTCCCTCGCAGTTGGGCAGTCTCTAGTGGCGACTGGTGAACTAGGCCACCGTGCGCCGGCAAGCAATAGCAGGCTCCACTTGTTGTACCCCCAGCAACGGCAACCCCACCGAACCGCACGCGAAAGCAGGAGCGCGGTGGGTCGGGTTGGGTTGGCTTCGAAGCTTGCGTTGCACGGGACGCGACAGCGGAGCGGTGGCGTGCAGGCA
Organism: Saccharum spontaneum; assembly: GCA_022457205.1. Lineage (NCBI taxonomy): Eukaryota > Viridiplantae > Streptophyta > Magnoliopsida > Poales > Poaceae > Saccharum > Saccharum spontaneum. The sequence continues at coordinate 6,269,603 of CM039610.1, forward strand.
CAGATTGGAATCGCCCGCCGACCGTTCCAGAGCGTGGGAGGTGGGCGAATCGCCGTCGGCACAGTGGCATCATCAACCGAAAGGGAAGGGGAGGAGGACTTACTGGGAATCGTCGTCGGAGTCGGAGGCTTGTGCGGCGGCGTAGTAGGCGCGGGTGGGGAAGGCGGCGACGGCGGCGGGATCGAGGCCGGGGGAGGCGCCCGCCGCGGCGGCGGCGGCGGCGTGGTGGTGGTGGTGGCGGGCGGCGTGGAACGGGAACGGGAACGGGTCGGGGTCGGCGTAGTAGTGGTGGTGGGCGTAGTGCTGCGGGAGCGCGGGGGCGGCGCGGTGGGAGCGGGCCCCGCGGCGGCGGAGGAGCGCGCAGGCGAGGCGCGTGCAGATGAAGACGATGAAGAGCACGCTGAAGCAGAAGCCCGCCAGCGCCAGCGCCATGCTCGACGACATCCCGGACCCCATCGCCGGCTCGCCGCTCGCGCGGGGAGAGGGTGGGGTGGTGGTGGCGCCGAGTGCGGGCTGTCGGGGCCGCTGCCGGCTCCCCTCAGCTGCTGTGCGACTGCGGCGGTATACTGTGGGCGGTGGACCTGTGGTGGTGGTGGTGGTGTGCGTGACTGTGTGTGTAATGCCGTTGCGCACTCCGCGGTGGGTCTGGTTGCGAACTGTTCCTGTTTCCTGATCCTGCGTCGGGTTCGGGAATTCGGCGGGGGGTCAGTGGGCGGCACGCCTGCGCGGCGCACTCCTTTTTTTTTTTATTTGGGAGGAGGAGGAGTATCTGGTGTGTGTGGGTCGGGACGGTGGGATGTGCCGCGACGCCGACGCGACCCACCAGCCGCCGTCGCGTGCGCCTACGGGCCTACTCGTATCACCTATTCGCCTATGTGCTGCATGTGCAGGCTGCAACGGACGGCGCTAGCGCGAATGTGCGATGCGTGCTGGATCGGAGGACGCACCGCACTGGCGCACTGGTACGTACAAGATACAATATACGATACGGTGGCAGTGGCATGGACCGACCATGGCTTTAGTAGTCTTTAGCCATGGAGCGTACCGCCGTATGTGTGGGTATCTCTTCACAGCGCACAAGACGACATTAAGGGGTGTTTAGATCCAAAATATTTGAAATTTTGATACGGTAACACTTTCGTTTTATTTGGTAATTAGTGACCAATCATAGCTTAATTAGGTTTAAAAGATTCATCTCGTAATTTACAACCAAACTGTATAATTAGTTATTTTTTACCTACATTAAATGCTCCATGCATACGTCTAAAGATTAATATGATGGAGAGAGATTGTAAAAATTTGAAAATTTTAAAGGGAACTAAACCCCCCTAAGACAAGATAAGGATGGAGACGACGTCGACCTCTCGAGCGTTCGTCAACTCAGGTACGCTACGCACGCAGGTGAATCGTTCGTCAACTCGCGTGTACGCACGCTTTTTCGTCGATACCGCATGGATGAGCGAGCGAACGAGAGGCTGCAGGGCGGCCAGGCCCCCATAGAGAGCGACGTGTGGTTGAAATAAGAGATGCGCTTTGGAAAATGTTCGGATAGGATTAGGACGGACCTGAGGAGTCAACACGGAAATGTAAAGCAGAAGCACATCGAGAGAAGCGCTTTGGAAATTGTTCGGATAGAGTTAGGACCACAAGAGGGACCAAAAACAGAGAAACAAAACTAAAAAGCAAAAAAAAAAAAAAACAGAGAAGCTCTTTCGAAATTGTTCGGATTCGATTACGACCAGAGCAAAGGAGTGCATGAACCAAAAAAACATACTATATAAACAAAAAAGTCAGAAGGAGTGCATGAGCCAACCAAAAAGCATATATAATATATTTACAAAAAAAAGTCTAAAGGAGTGCATGAGCCAGCCAAAAAGCATATGTAATATATTTACAAAAAAAAACCAAACGGGAAAAAATCTTGGAGATGCGGGGTATCGATCCCCGTACCTCTCGCATGCTAAGCGAGCGCTCTACCATCTGAGCTACATCCCCAGTTGGATTTCGGTCTCCAGTTTGGCCATTATAACTTATGATAGTAGGTTTGCCTTACCATGGATCGAATCAGTCCTATCTCGTTAGTCGATGCTATAATTGGGCCTTTTTTTAGGCATACTGGACCATCGGAAGCATTTTAGGGCATGTTTGGTTCGCCGTACTAAATTTTAGTACCCATCATATCGAATGTATGGACATATGCATAGAGTACTAAATATAGATTATTTACGAAACTAAAAATATAGGATGAGGATAATTTACGAGACGATTTTTTAAGCCTAATTAGTCCATGATTAGCACTAATTGCTACAGTAATAAAATGTGTTAGCAATGGATTAATTAGGCTTAATAAATTCGTCTCGCGGATTATCCACCGAATATGTAATTTGTTTTATAATTAGTATCTAAAAACTCCATGATCAACTCCGATCAACATTCAATATAACACGGACTAAACTTTAAGCTTTGTTAGGGTTGCTGCATTCTGCGTACTCGGGTTTCGGTAGACTGGATGGATACCAAGCTGGCAACCGTATATACAGAGACCATGGCAACAAGCCAGCAGCTGCAGTGTTTTTTTTTCCTTTTTTTTTTTGCACGTTTCCGGTGTCGGTCGGTTGAATCATGGCTTTTCTGTTCAGGCAACGTGGTTCTTCAATCCGTGCGGCATCAAATCGTCTATTGGATTCTATTTCATTCAGATATATGATTCGTTATTACAAGCTAGAGCTGGCTACACGCTCTGAATTTTTTTTCTCGAACACGCAAAAGGTTTATGCGTCATTATATTAAGAAAGAGGAAGTTTTGTTACGAAGCGCTTCGCCCGCACTGCAAGGGGGTTCAAAAGGATTACAATGAAGCTCATGCCCGCCTTAAGGCCATACTAACTAGGCTATTATGCTAGAAATTAGACAACCCAAGTTTCTTGTGCCCGCCTGCACCCATTGTTCGGCCTCATGCTTGATCACAGCTAGTAGCTGCGGAATCTAGGTGGTGGCGCCACGGAAGCATCTCGCATTCCTCTACTTCCATAGCTCCTAGTCAACTCAGGCGAACAGAGTGTCTGCTCCTAGCTTGTTGTTGCCGGACCACATCGATCTCCATCTGTTCCACCAGTCCAAGATTGTGTCAAAGTTGGGCATACCTTGCGGCTGACCGACCGTGGAGAGGACACTCCACCATACCTGCTTGTTGAAGGAGCAGGGAAACGACGATGTGGTCTATGGACTCTGGTTCCTAGTCGCAGAGGAAGCAGGCTTCATTGGCGTCCAGCCCATGCCTGAGCCGATGGTCCGCCGTCCATTCCTTTCGTCGAAGAGCGAACCACAGGAACATCTTGACGCGTAGGGGTGCCCAGGTGTCCCAGACCAAGCTGCAACCGGGGACCGGGTGCGACGTGGAATGCAGTGCAGCATATGCCGACTTGACTGAGAAGTACCCGTCTGTCGTCCATCTCCATATGGTTTGATCATCTGTGTCATTGAGCTGCACGTCTCTGATGGCGACCCAAATGCGCAGGTACTAATGGATTGCAGGGATGGAGAGCCCTCTGGTGATTTGCCGGATCCACTTTCTGTCGGGCAGGGCCTCGGCCACGCTCCGAACCTAGAAGAATTGTTCGGTTACTTGTTAATGGTTCTTGTGTCAACACAAATCAAATTTTTTATCTTGTCTAACTATAGAAACAATTGTAATTTGTTAATCTATACCTAATAATAAATCGTGAAAATTTCTGCACTCCTTTTTGTTTCCGCCTCGAAATTTCTGTCTGCCACCCTTTTAGTCCGCGACCTGTTCGACAAGGCGCGGTCGGTGGCGCCGTGCATCCTCTTCTTCGACGAGCTGGACTCGATCGCCGTGAGGCGCGGCAACAGCGTGGGCGACACGGGCGGCACGTCCGACCGCGTGCTGAACCAGCTGCTGACGGAGATGGACGGCATCAACGCGAAGAAGACGGTGTTCGTGATCGGCGCCACCAACCGGCCCGACATCATCGATGCTCCGGCCGGGGCGGCTGGACCAGCTCATCTACATCCCGCTGCCCGACGAGGCCTTGCGGCTGCAGATCTTCAAGTCATGCCTGCGGCGGTCCCCCGTTTCCCGCCGCGTCCACCTGCCGGCCCTTGCGCGCCTCACGGCCGGGTTCAGCGGCGCCGACATCACGGAGATCTGCCAGCGCGCGTGCAAGCTGGCGGTGTGCGACGTGATCCAGCGGAGCCTGAAGGTGGGCAAGGCCGCGGCCATGCGCGGCGCAGAGATCGGAATAGGGCACTTCACGGAGGCCCTGAAGCACGCGAGGCGGAGCGTCAGCGACCTGGACGTGATGAAGTATGACTTCTTTGTGCAGCGGCTCAAGGGCGGAGCTGGCTTCGAGGACGAGCCCAACATTGCTGCCCCGATGGGGAAGGAGCCGCTGACGATCACGGAGACAGAGGAGGACGACGAGACAGCTTGCTGTACTAATCAGTTTGGAGCAGCTTTTATGCCTTAAAAATAAAGCTAGATATCTTTGGTTATGGTTTATAATCATGTAAAACTTTTAATTGTTTCATATTCGTGATTTGTTTGAGCGTTGTCTGATTGTCTCCGCCAAGGCGCCAAGCCCTTTGAAGTTTAAGCAACTTCATTAAAAAAACCATTATCTGTATCCTAAATATTTAATGCTTTTTCTTATAAATCTATTTAACTTTTTAAAAATAATTTACTTTGAGACGGTGAGAGTATCTAGATAAAACAAAACAAAAAAATATACTATAGGCCTAATAAATGACTTGTGTATAACCCGACCATCCAACCCTAGGATTTGTTTATTCTTTTAAATTTTTATGTGCTAATAACATAAATATGCGCGTCCACCAATATTCAGAGATACCGAGAGCTGTATGAAAACACATGTACATACAATGAACGCTGCCTCATCAAGGTGTAAAAATGTTCATCAAACTGTATTGACCGTCGATCTTTTTTCGATTCATTTGAGAATTAAATAATAGCAACCCGGATTGATATGATCTCCATCAGTTTCCCATAAGTAACCGCTCCACGTAGCGCTCACCCTTACATCAATCTTGCCGCATCACACGACGTCTTAAATCCTTGGAAAAGAACAGAAGCGTGGTCGCAAGGAGAGTTTGATCCAGCTAACCGGCTGTCGATCCACAAACACCTGGCTTGATGGAGGGCAAGACCCGGCGCGGCGGACTTCGATTCGTCCACCATGCAAGGAGGAAGGGGCAGACCTCGTCATCCCGCACCAACTGCTGGCCGCGCGGAGCGCTGTTGGGCGTTGAGCTGTTGACTGGGCTCGCAACGCCACCGTGATGCCCGCCTCGGTAGCCGCCTGGCTGTGCAGCAGCGTGACAAAGCCAAGGCATGGCTCCTCGCAGGCAGCACAGAGCTAGGAGTCTAGGTCGCGCGCGGCGCGCCCTGTCTAGCAGCCCGCCACGGTGCGGCGTTGCTGGCTCCGGCGTCCGGTCATCGGTAGGTAAAGACACAAAGGATCTAGCTAGCCCCCATCTTCTCTCCCGTCGCTGGCGCGGGGGGTCGCTCTGCGGGAGTGCTGTGCTGCTTCATGGTGGTGCCCGCGACTGCGAGACCAGGAGGTTGGGTCTGTTGATGCAAAAGTGAATCTGCAAACACAAAGGGCTAATACCCGAAGTCGATATCCAAAGCGTGCCAGTCGATTTGACCTGTTAATCGACAAGGATGAAGATACGAGCACTTTGGTCCTGACAACAGCGATACGCCCGGAAGTCACGGCCAAGAGGTACTCACACGGAACTCGAGGATTGACGAAAATTGCACTTAGAGCAATGCAACTCGCCGAATCGATGAGAACTCGTAAAAAAGAAAAAATATGCAAATTGACGAAGTCGCCGAAAAGTAGATGTAAATAAGAGTAAAAGCTGTTTTTTGATGTATATTGATTGATCCCTATTACATTGCCCTCCACTCTATATTTATATCCTGATCTATAGAAACATAATCGAATACGACTAGGATACTAAACTCAAATCTAAGAATATGACTTTTACACAACTCAGACTCTACTAATCGTAAACAAGGAAATCAATTCCTATTTTATTCCATGATCCGCCTTAATCACGATGGTATTCTTATTGGTCTCCTTTCCACCAACACATCCCCTTTTCCATCGGCAGCAACCCTCGATCTTCTTCCATCGGCACATTCCCTATTCCATTGGCTGCAGTCTTCACACCTTCCTTCATCGATACACTCCCTTATCGGCAACAGTCTCCAAACCTTCTTCCATCGGCATCGGCAATAACACCTTTGACTTCATCGGCAACATTCCCAATCAAATTCATACACTGCCACCGCTTAAAACAAACTTGTTCTCCTTGGCCATCAATTCACACGGCAATCTCTCCCTTGCTAATCAACCTTTCCTGATCATTTTGACACGTACTAAAAACGGTGTCAACACATGCCCCCCAATTTCGGAGTATAAGATATCGATGCTCCGAAATTTACTCCAACTGATGCTTGCTGTTATCCATTCCTTTGACCCATTCTCCAAGCATAACATGATTTGTTACCAGACTTGATCCAATCCATGTATCTCAATATATATATATTGCATTTTCCTAACCTTCTTTGCCTTAACTATGGTTGAGATACCAAAATAACACATTTTCAACAATATCTCACCGCAACGCATCATTTTTAGAACTGAAAAATCTTGTATCAAGATATCCTTCAAGCTATGATTACTTGCTGTCAAATCTTCTGTACCATTCCTTGATTGTCGTGCGCACAGTTACCATATCCAACTGAACCACCTCGATTTATCCGCATACGGCATAGAGATAAGTCAAGAATACCCCTACTCCAGGTAACCTATAAATAGATTCCCCCGGGCTGTTCATCTTCTACCTTCAAACCCCACCTTTTGGCATTCTCACCCCGGCGGCAACCCTAACCAACAACCGCGCGTCTTCAACTCATCTGAATCATCATCTTCAAGTTCCCAACTCGTGCCCTCATCCTCCTGAAGCAATGGCTGTCAACTTCGACGTCCCTGCGGTTTGTTCTTTATTACTTTTACTTTAATCCTTTCGGTTCCCTGCGAATTCTTACAATCGACATTTTCTTTTTCTTTCATTTTCTCGGTCTTCCAAATCTAGGAACTCCGCAACGCATTGGTGATTCCAACCCATCAACCTCCTCTTCACTGCTTAGGTCCGATGGGCAACCCAGACCCAACTGATCTGATTAATGCAGAAGCCAATCGTATTCCTTTCAAATCTCAGAATTTCTCCTTGAATTTGTGGAAAGATACATTTCGTTCTTGGCCCAAACCCACCAAAGGGTGGAAAAATTGGTTTCTGAGGGTCAACAGGCCAATGCAAGTATTCTGGGCAGAGCGAAAAATAGATCAATGTATCAGGCTGTCCATTGCCGATATGCAGAAAAATGAATCTATGATGATAGCTGCTGCTCAATTTTGGTCTGACACTACCAACACCTTCATGTTTGGTCACGGTCCATGTGCCCCCACCCTTGCCGATATATATATGCTCACAGGCCTAGACATTTCAACTGTCGATGAAGGCCATATTTTCGGCAGAAAAGCTGAGTACAGAATAACCACACGCAACATCGGCGGCTGGACGGGATATATCCAGGAGTACCAGAAGACTGGTACTGTCAATCAAAGGGAGCATGCCACATTCCTGAACATGTGGCTAGAAAAATTTATTTTCTGCGGACGATCGGTAGGACCAACTAATGCTTTCCTCCCAGCAGCAGAACTCTTGGCCAACGGTGTCAGATTTCCACTTGGTCGATATCTTCTGAGTTCAACCTACCATCTCCTCCACCAAGTATCCCAAAAGCTTATACTTGGCGAACCCATCGGCAATCTGGGAGGCCCATGGTTGTTTATTAATATGTGGTTAAACGCCCATATGCACAAGCGTTTACAATGGGATTTCTTTGCTCAAGAATTCCCACGAGAGATTTCCGAAGAACACGTCCTTAGGGATGATGAATCGGCAACACGCCCCCCTCTCAACTTTGGTGAAGCAATTATCGTCCTTCCCGGAACAGAAGCCAATGAGGATCAAATCGGCAGATTCTTTCATACTTTCTACCATGGCCTCCCTCGTGATCACAGGGCTTGGGTGCCTTATATTGACGAGGATAACAAATTTCCCCTCCTCTTCAATTTTGCCGATGGTGATCTGAACCAAGATAACGATCTGATGATGGCCATCATCACCCCTAGAGCAATTCCAGTCAATACATTTGGCAGTGGGAAAGCCTCCCACATTACTTATGAATTTTACAATCCATCGGCAGTATCTCGTCAGCTGGCTTTTGGGCAATTGCCCATTAAACTGTGCTATGCCGATGTAATTAAACCCAGGGAAATCATCACCTCTGGAACTGAATGGAGCAGGATAGTAAGACTTGCTCCTGATGCCGATATTTCCAATGTCGATCTCTCCACCTGGTCACCAGCTTCTCTCATAACAGAATCATATAAGCAATGGTGGCAGGAATGGAAAGAACAGCTATTTTCAACATCTGTTCATACATATCGGCACCAGATTGACCCTGATTATGCTATTCCTGATAATGCAGTAAGTTCCTTTCAACTTTTGCCCTTTCCCTTTTCTTTTATTATGTGTATCGGTAACTAACCCTCTTTGAAACAGGCTGACGATCCAGTTCCACCGATAAGCAAAAGCGGAAAACCCTTCAATCTCTATCCGGCCTCTCCGATTTCAGCAATCGGCTACAATGCCCCCACCCTGGAAGCCTTGACTTTCCAAAGAACTCGTACCAAAATTGGCGCTTCTAGACCAAGATTGGGAACATCTAGGGCTTCTCCAAAGGCTGCTGCTTCAAGCCTGATCAAGGCTTTTAAGGTAATAATCTTGTTTACTATTTTCTCTGCCGATACACTTTATATTAACATACAACTATCAGGGTGTACAAGCTGCAGCTGGATCATCATCGGCAACTTTACCGAGCACCACAACTTCTACTCCTTCCTCAGAGGTATTTTTTCATTATTTTTATTTTTCCCATTAAACATCCAATCTTATACCTGTTTTTTCAGCAACAAATGGATACATCGGTAAGCACACCGATCATACAAGCTCCTCAACCAACAGATGTTGATGCCCCCCAGCCAGTTGTTGTCGAAGCACAACAGAAACGTAAAGCTTTGACCGATGCTGAGGCTCAACAGAAACGACAAAAACCTACACCGGCCCCTACATCTGCTCCAACACCCGTCGATCAGCCTTCTGAACAAACTGCTCCTTCTCAAGATACATCATCGGCAATTGTACCTCAAGGGCCGACTACCGATGTGGTCATTGAAGACATTTCATTGGCATCTTCTGCCGATCCTTCACAGGACCCTTTACAAGCCGCTCCTTCAAGTCAAGCTCAAGAGATAGCCTTGAAGCAGGTAAACCAATCAATTACCTGATTTATTATATCTTCAAAGTATTATAAACAAGACTTCTAATTATCTTTATCCCATAGGAACAAGATTCTCCCGATAGCTTATTTTCTTTTGCTATCGATATTTCTGATGATGATGGAGAAGAGGCGAGCTCCTCCCTGGCGTTGGGAATAATATCATCAGACACATATGGCAAGCTAGAAACCCTCCTAAACCTGCTTCAGCAAGAAACTGCCCAATTGGTAATCGACTCGGATCCTGCGAAGTCTATCTTCAAGGCAATCCGCGGCCAAGTCCCCTCCAATGTTGAAGAAATCATCTTTCCAGCAGTCCATCTGGAAAGCAGACAGCTTCAATACCAAAGGGCCGTTCATCGTATTGCTGACAGAGCAGCCCAATCTCAACTTAAAGAAGAGATGCTACAACTGAAGCAGACTGCCGACGAGAAGCACAAGAACATCAATAATTTGCAAGCCTCCAGTGCCGATATTAGACAGAAGATCTCAGATCTATCGGCAAAGAAAGCAGCCCTGCTAGCTGAACTGGAACAAGTTGAGACAGCTCTGACCCAGGCCAAACAAGAAGAAAACCAGCTTCCCGACGCCATTAAAGCCCTTCAACAGGAACGGGATGCTCAAGCCCGCAAGGCCTTGGCATTGAAAAAGAAAATCAAACCTGTGGAAGGAAATGCCGATGAAGATGCCAAGGAACTAAAAGAAGCCAATGAAATTCGCTTGCGTGCGATATCAGCCATTCAGGCTTTGTCAAATTCGGCATGATTGATACTTTGTTTTAACTCCAGCCGATAGGATTGTTATCGGCAACTATACTCTTTATGCATCTATCCAAACACTAGGGTAATATTTCTTTAAATATTTTCCATTTAACGCTCTGGGAAATACCACTCCTTCGAGAGTTTCAAGAATATACGCATTACCAGGAACAGACTGACTTATCCGATATGGACCTTCCCAATTAGGGGACCATTTGTCAAACTTAGAATTTTTAGTCCCAATCGGTAAAATCAACTTCCAGACTAATTCACCATCGGCAAATTCCTTTACCTTCACTTTCTTATCATACCACCTGGCTACTCTCTTCTTGTTTTCCTCGATGTTAATCAAAGCTTTTAACCGATGACCTGCTACGTCCTCCAACTCATCTTTCATAAGGATATCATAATCATCGGCTGTCAGTTGATCCTGAAAACGCATCCGCCTAGATCCAATCTTAATCTCCCAAGGTAATACTGCATCGTGCCCATACACCAATTGATAAGGCGACAGCTTGGTTGCACCATGACTGCCATCCGATATGACCACAAAGCTTCATTTAATATTGTATGCCACTTTTTAGAATATTCTCTGATCTTGCGTTTAATAAGTTTGATAATCCCCTTATTAGATGCTTCAGCTTGGCCATTTGCTTGGGCATAATATGGTGAAGAATTCAAAACTTTAATTCCCATACTCAAAGCAAACTCATCAAATTCACCTGATGTAAACATAGTGCCCTGATCGGTAGTGATAGTTTGAGGGATACCAAATCGGTAAACAATATGCTCCTTCACAAAATCAACCATGTTAGCCGATGTCACCTTTTTCAAAGGAATTGCTTCAACCCACTTTGTGAAATAATCGGTAGCAACCAGAATAAATTTATGCCCTTTACTCGATGGTGGATAAATTTGACCGATGAGATCAATAGCCCAACCCCTAAACGGCCATGGTTTAATTATAGGATTCATAGCCGATGTGGGTGCCCTTTGAATATTACCAAATTTTTGACATTCCTGGCATCCTTTAAAATATTTAAAACAATCTTCAAGAATAGCTGGCCAATAATATCCATTTCTTCTGATCATCCACTTCATCTTGAATGCTGACTGATGAGCCCCACATACTCCTTCATGAATTTCACTCATCAGGCTTTTTGATTCCTCTATGCTAACACACCTGAGTAAAACTCCATCTATGGTACGATAATATAATTCATCATCGAGGAGTACATACTTTGTTGCTTGGAATCTTACACGTCTCTCAACCTTTTTAGATGGATTCTTTAAATAATCAATGATTTCCTTTCTCCAGTCATCGGCATCAACCACCAATGTCAATGCTTCTTGAACAGGTTGATATCCTGAAGCATGCTGAGCCAATCGGTTAGCCTCTTCATTATGCATCCGGGAAACATGCTCCAGATGAAAACTCCTAAACCCTTTTAACAATTCCAAACATTTCTCATGATATGAAATCAGGATTTCACTTCGACATTCATAAATCCCAATCAATTGATTTATAACTAGCATAGAATCACCAAAGACTTCAACAGCATCAGCCTGTATTTCTTTAAGCAACTCCAACCCTTTTATCAATGCTTGGTATTCAGCTTGATTGTTTGTTGATGTGGCAACGATTGGCAATGAGAATTCATACTTCTTCCCATGAGGAGAAATCAACACGATGCCGATGCCTGCCCCTTCATTACAAGTGGATCCATCAAAGAACAATGTCCATGGAGCAACTTTCAAAGAATCTACTGTATTGCAATGTTGAGTAACAAAATCGGCCATAACTTGTCCTTTAACTGCCTTAGCCGATTCAAAACGTAAGTCAAATTCTGATAACGCTAAAATCCATTTACCAATCCTACCATTTAATATCGGCATAGATAGCATATATTTGACTACATCATCTTTGCATACAACAGTACATTCAGCCGATAGTAAATAATGCCTTAACTTACTACAGGAGAAATATAGACATAAGCATAATTTCTCAATAGCCGAATACCTGGTTTCAGCATCTATTAATCGTCTGCTCAAATAATAGATAACACGCTCTTTTCCTTCAAATTCTTGAATAAGAGCTGAACCGATAACAGTATCTTCAGTTGATAAATATAATCTGAAAGGTTTTCCATGCTGGGGTGGAACTAACACTGGAGGATTTGTTAAATAACTCTTAATCTGATCTAGAGCCAACTGCTGTTCAGACCCCCATTTAAACTCCTGATCGGCTTTCAATTTTAATAACGGACTGAAAGCCTTGATCTTACCTGACAGATTAGATATAAACCTTCTGATGAAATTAATCTTACCGATCAAAGATTGCAACTCAGTCTTATCGGCAGGAGCAACCACCTTGTTGATTGCCTCAATAGATTTTCTACTAATTTCAATGCCCCTCTGATGCACCATAAAACCCAAGAATTGGCCTGTCGATACACCAAATGCACATTTATTGGGATTCATCTTTAATCCATGTTTTCTTGTGCACTCCAATATCTTTCGCAGATCGGTTAGATGCTTTGTGATGTCTCCAGACTTAATCACTATATCATCAATGTAGATTTCCACCAATGTGCCGATATACTCATGGAAAATAAAGTTCATAGCTCTCTGGTAAGTAGCACCGGCATTTTTCAAACCAAACGTCATAACTATCCGTTCAAATAATCCCACATGACCTGGACATCTAAAAGCAGTTTTGAAAATATCTTCTTCAGCCATGAATATTTGGTTATAACCCGCATTTCCATCCATGAAACTAATAATCTGATGCCCTGCTGCAGCATCAATCAATAAATCGGCAATCGGCATTGGATAACCATTCATCGGTGTGGCCTTATTAAGATTCCTGAAATCAATACAAATACGGAGTTTTCCATTTTTCTTATATACAGGAACCACATTAGAAATCCACTCTGCATACCGACACTGTCGAATAAACTTTGCCTCAATTAACTTGGTTATTTCGGCCTTAATATCAGGGAGTATATTAGGATTGCATCGGTGAGCCGGCTGCTGATGTGGCCGAAATCCAGATTTAATTGGCAACCGATGTTCAACTATAGATCGGTCTAATCCAGGCATTTCAGTATAATCCCAAACAAAACAATCTTTATATTCCTTTAACAAATCAACTAATTGCTGTTTACACTTGGAATCTAATTTAGAGCTAATAAAAGTGGGCCTTGGCCTATCGCCTTCACCAATATCTACTTCTATTAAATCATCTGCCGATGTAAATCCTTGCCCTAATTTTCCATCATCGGCAAATCTATCCATTAAAACTCTTCTTCAGAACCGACTGCTTGGATCGGTAGAATTTCATAATCAGCAACCTTAAGGAACTCTTTTTCCCAAGCTTCTCCCGATATGCACCTGGTTCGTTCATAAGTATCCGATTCTGCCGATGCAATAATATAAGAAGAATCTCCAGGAACAACTTCAATCTTATCTCCGATCCATTGTACCAAACATTGATGCATTGTAGAAGGAACACAACAATTAGCATGAATCCAATCCCTTCCCAGAAGTAAATTATATGCACCCTTGCCATTAATAACAAAGAAAGTTGTCGGCAAAGTTTTACTACCGATGGTCAACTCAACACATACTGCTCCTTTAGCTGGTGACACATTGCCTTCAAAATCCTTTAGCATCATATCGGTTTTAGTTAAGTCTTGATCTCCCTTACCAAGCTTCCGATACATCACATAAGGCATAATATTAATCGCAGCTCCTCCATCAATAAGTATCTTAGATACGGGCTGCCCATCAACTCTGCCTTTTACAAACAAAGCCTTGAGGTGTTGTCTTTCATCATCAGCCGGCTTCTCAAAAACAGCCATCATTGGATCGAACATTAATTGAGCTATCTGATCAGAGGAAACAGCCTCTTCTTCATTGTCAGACAAAGCCAAAAATTCCATCGGCAACATAAATACCATATTGACATCTGCCGATGGACCTTTATCCTTGTGCCTTATCTGCCACTGCTGGTTACCAGATTTCTCATTGGAGGAACTTTCTTCTTGATATAAATCTTTCTGACGATCCCGCTGTATTTTTCTCTTTTGTGTCTTTGTCAAACCTTCTGGACACCATTGAGGAAGCTTAGTTTTCCAAACTGGCTGATAAATTCTAGTCGTCTCCACACGACGTATATTAGGGTCCCTGTAGAATATTTCTTCATCAGGGACTCTTGCATTTGCCATCTCTTCGAGTTCCTCTTGATTCCTTGGAAAATATGCAACACGTTTACCAAGCCTTTCATGCACACTAAGCCTGCCCCCCAGCCGATCATGTACTGATGCTCTCCTTCTAATTGGCTCATTAATGGGCAAACCTTGATTACCAGATTGAAATCGTCTTGCAGGATAATTAACTCCATAATAGCCATTACACTCTGGACAATTTTCAACAGTAGGTAACTTAATACCTTCTTCCCAACAATGAATAAAAAATGGACAATTCCAATGATCCTTATGCCGATTTCACTCTTCTTGACGTCTTTCCTCTTGTTGTCGTCTATACCGGTCCCTTCGCTGACGCCATCCTTCGTGTTGTCTTTGATGGGTAATCACGATGCCAGATCGAGGAGGCCTCCCAGAACCGCCACCCTCTGTTAATAGCCCCTTGCCTTTTGCATCATCGGTAGTTATCCGATGTTGGGGATCTACTGATGCATTCTTTTCAGCAGCTTCCGACGTCAACACCTTAACTTTTCCTTCAGCGTCCAACATATTTGTTGGAAAAGGATGTTGATCAATTTTCATTGGCTTTTGAATCTTGGAATTGCCAAATTTTATCCTGCCAGACTCAATAGCTAACTGTAATTACTGTCTAAACACCTTGCAATCATTGGTACTATGTGAAGTTGCATTGTGCCACTTGCAATACAGCATATGCTTCAACTCTTCTGCTGATGGGATCACATGATTGGATGATAATTTAATCTGGCCCTCCTGAAGCAAAAGATCAAATATTTTATCGGCTTTGGTGACATCAAAAGTAAACTTTTCTGGCTCTTTGTGACCAAAGGGACAAGATATCGGCTTCTTATTCTTAACCCACTCTGCCAAACCGATAACTGGTTCATTATCTGAATCAGAATCTTCCGCTTCTTCAACAAATGAAATTTTCTTGTTCTAATTTCTCTTAGGTTCAAAAACTCTAGTATCTTGATCAGAAATCCTTTGTACTAAATGACTGAGGCTTTCGAACTCCTGAGAAGCATATCTGTCCTTTAGGTGTGGCAATAATCCCTGAAAGGCTAAATCGGCAAGCTGCCGATCATCCAATACCAGACTGTAACATTTATTCTTTACATCTCGTAGCCTTTGTACGAAGCCTTCTACCGATTCATCATTGCGCTGTTTCATCTTTACCAAATCGGTAAGCTTCTTCTCATGAATTCCAGCAAAGAAGTACTTATGAAATTGCTTTTCCAGATCAGCCCAAGTGATAATAGAATTTGGTGGTAGTGAAATAAACCACGTAAATGCTGATCCAGATAGAGATGACGAGAACAGACGAACTCTCAATTCATCTCTACAAGCTGCCTCTCCGCATTGAATAATAAAACGATTAACATGCTCCATGGTTGATGTATCGTCTTGCCCAGAGAATTTAGTGAAATCTGGCACTTTGTAACGATTTGGGAGAGGAATTAAATCATATGCTGGAGGATACGGAGTCCGATAAGAATAAGTATTAACCTTGGGCTTGATCCCAAATTGATCTCTCATAATTTCTGCTATCTTATCGGCCCAAAAAACGTCGACATCTTGCTGACGATTTGGTTGAATCTCTACTAGAGGCATCTGTTGATATCCTTCTGCATACCTTTGTTGCCCACGATCTCCAGCAATTGGCATATTTGCTACTAACTGTGGTCCATTAATCTGCTGAAAAGGATTCATCGGTTGAGCTGCCGATGCTTGATTCTGAAAACCAGCATGCATGTGACCTTGATGAACTCCTGTGACCTGCTGATTTGGCTGAACTGTATGTTGAGTAGAAAACTGCCCTGACCAATTACTAGTATTCATCGGCACAGAATTTGCCGATGGCTGGTAACTTGCTGGCATTGCTGGGTAATTATATCCAACTTGAGGCATAACCTGTACTCCAGGTTGACTGATTACAGGAGCCTTCTGCTGCATCGGTAACAAACTTGCCGATGGACTTGAACCAGATGTTTGACCTAGAGACGCCTGAAAACCTCCCAGACTTGGTTGTGCAGTGGTTGTAATATATTGAGGCGCTTGGGCTATCGGCAAACTAGCCGATGTTATAGGAGTTTTTCCCGCTGCGTCAAACACTTGAGATAATCCGTGATTGATAGTAGATGGATCCGGAGGCATACCATATCCCCACCAATTAGCAGGAGTTTGATTACTCTGTAGTACAGGACCTGATAAAGCTGATGCTGATAGATCTGTACCAAGCTGAACTCGTCCTGATAATGCTGAATCTGGACGAATCGGAGTAGACTGTGCATTAGATAATCCTGCTGATACTGGAGGAGAAGAAATCTCTATACCCGCAACGGCTGGAGGAGCCGATGGAGCAACAGCAGATGCTGCTTCTGGTTGATGATAAGCAGGCCCGACGTAATGATGTGACGCTGGCCCTTCTTTGAAAGTTCGAATCACAACATTATGAACAGTATTGGACAGCACATTGGAGTGATTAATTAAAGCATGATTCACTGCAGAATTAACCATCTCTTGAAGTTTACCAGGATTAGGATCAAAGGTAACCTGCCGAGGCAACGGCAAGTCCTGCTTCTGGATAACTTGTCCACTTTTGTTCACGCTGAATGACTTTAAGCAAAGCTGTCTATATTCTTCAATAGCCCTCTCCATAGCCTGCTTCTGATCATCCTTAAGATCTTCTTCTGTTACTGCGATGATATTCCCAGCATCTATCTCATGATTAGGCATCTTGATTAGATCTTGTCCCACCGAGCGTGCCAAAAGATGTGTTGATGCAAAAGTGAATCTGCAAACACAAAGGGCTAATACCCGAAGTCGATATCCAAAGCGTGCCAGTCGATTTGACCTGTTAATCGACAAGGATGAAGATACGAGCACTTTGGTCCTGACAACAGCGATACGCCCGGAAGTCACGGCCAAGAGGTACTCACACGGAACTCGAGGATTGACGAAAATTGCACTTAGAGCAATGCAACTCGCCGAATCGATGAGAACTCGTAAAAAAGGAAAAATATGTAAATTGACGAAGTCGCCGAAAAGTAGATGTAAATAAGAGTAAAAGCTGTTTTTTGATGTATATTGATTGATCCCTATTACATTGCCCTCCACTCTATATTTATATCTTGATCTATAGAAACATAATCGAATACGACTAGGATACTAAACTCAAATCTAAGAATATGACTTTTACACAACTCAGACTCTACTAATCGTAAACAAGGAAATCAATTCCTATTTTATTCCATGATCCGCCTTAATCACGATGGTATTCTTATTGGTCTCCTTTCCACCAGCACATCCCCTTTTCCATCGGCAGCAACCCTCGATCTCCTTCCATCGGCACATTCCCTATTCCATCGGCTGCAGTCTTCACACCTTCCTTCATCGATACACTCCCTTATCGGCAACAGTCTCCAAACCTTCTTCCATCGGCATCGGCAATAACACCTTTGACTTCATCGGCAACATTCCCAATCAAATTCATACACTGCCACCGCTTAAAACAAACTTGTTCTCCTTGGCCATCAATTCACACGGCAATCTCTCCCTTGCTAATCAACCTTTCCTGATCATTTTGACACGTACTAAAAACGGTGTCAACAGGGTCGCTCTTGCTCGAACAGTTGGATAGGGGATCAGGGGACTAGAGTGGCGGCCATGGCTGAGAAGAGGAGGCTGAGACCTGGGAGCTGGATAAGGTTAGTGACTTAGGGGGTGTGTGTGTGTGTCGCGCGCGCGTGTGCACGCGCGCAGCGAACTGGGCATTTACATGCTCCATGGGCCTTAAGCGTTTGGCGATGGATCAATGGCTAAATGAGATAGATTATATTTATTTGTTTTTTGAAGAAACATATTTATATTTATTTGTGAATAACTTAGAAATTTTAAAACCGAGCTTTTAAAACCGAGCCCCTCGCACAACTCGATGAGAAGGTGCAGCTCTCCCCCTACATTTGTTTGTTAGTTGAGACTTATTCGATGTTGTAGACTTGAGGAGACGTTCTTGCTATAGGCTTGCAATTTGAGTCTACCATAAACTTTAATGTGAAAATTAGTGATTAGACTACTGATGAATTTTGGATAAACTTTTGGTATCTGAAATTGAGAATTCGGGACATAATAGAATTATATTGGTCTTACGCCTAGCATTCTTTTTTCAGCCCCTCCGATATATTTTTTCTATCCGCCAATGCCCACTATCATTACAACTCAAAGCAAGGAGTAATTGACGATATTATAAATCGATGCAGACATGTAAGGTCACAGTGGGCTGGGCTGATTCACGTTACAAGTGTGGAGGAGAGAATAAAAAGTAATACAAGGTTCCAGGTGTAAAGATGTAAGAGAGAAAAAAAAGAAGCAAGGACCTCCATTAGTTTTAAATATATTAGGGTTCCCAATGCAAAATGTTTAAATTCGATATTTATAAAAACAGAGATCTTGCAAAATTCTTCAAATATCATATAAAAATCATAAAAATACAAGACCAGTTTTGTTAGTTCGATAAAAATGTGATCTATCCATAAATGTTAAGTGAATGTTGTTAGATTATGCTTAAGATATACTTATAACTAAATAATTATGCGCTTTGCAACGGAAGAGAGGTGACACTTTTTTTTTCTTTTGCCTACTTGTCCTATACGTTCATGGTCAACAGCAAGGGTCGTGCTCGTGGAGCGTCCTTCACCGGCACGGGGATCCTATCATCATTGTGTCTACTACAAGTGACTTGGGCAGATCGTGGATGCACAGGTGGCGCTGTTGCTGCCTGTCCGGACGCTGAAGACACAACTGGCACAAGACGCCAGCGCGGGGCTGTCAACATGCGACCACGACGAGATCGTGCTCCATTCGCTGATCCCGTGGTCCGGGAAGCTGGACGTGCGTAGACCCACATCGCTAATCGAGCCCCTCGCCGTCACCCAAGAGGTTGTCTTGATCTGATGGTTGAGAAAAATACTTTACTTGGTTTATTTATAGTATACTAACTATGACCAATAAATTCTTTTGTTATCAACAGTAAAATAAGGAACCTGCTACATCATATAAGTTTAAAATGAACTATATAATATCCAATCCATATATACAGTTTATAAAAGGCTGACTGGTCCCTATAGTTTACACATTACATCGATTTCAAGGTGTATTAGAGCAGATAACGCGCCCATTATACTTATATAAATCTCTAAATCGCTATCCATGTAACCACTAAGCAAGTTGTCCGACCCGGTGCAACGCACGGGCATGTTTTGCTAGTTGTATTTACGTGGACATAGTTCATTTTTTTTGTCCTTATCCTGACTATAGAAATAATTATAAATTATCTTTATGCTGACACAGATCCAATATTTGTCCTTGTTCAACTATATAAACAAATTGTAATTTGTTTTTGTCCCTGTATCAATACATATTAGATTTTCGCCATTTGTTTGACTATACAAAGAATTGTCATTTGTTAATTGTTTTAGTGTCAATAACTCGATACACATCATATTTTTGTGATGGCTTGTTTGCGTGTGTTGGTGGAAGAGGTAAAGCCCAATTTAACCTGCAAAATGAGCCCATATTTATTCACCTAGTAAACCTCCAACAAGCTTGTGAACAAACCAATGCAAACAAATTGTAGCCATTGGATGTTAATCTAGTGGCTGCTGGCTGTCGTCTGAAAATAATTTATATTCAGACACCTGAAATATAGCATGTCCCTTTGTTGTGTAGTATGTACTCTGGGCGATGGAGCAGGTGGATTCTAGACAGGAAGCGAGCGTTACCTCTGAACCCCCGAAGGCACAAAGACAGGTAGCTTGGATCACCATTGCGTAGAGCATGGCGGATTCTTCCAACTTTTTTGAAAAGTCAAAGCATCCCAAGTTTTCTTAAGACTTTTGCCCACAATGGCTATGACGTATTTGTGCAACTACATTTATTGCTTAATGTCACCTCTTTAGTACATTGTAGATGCACTCAGGAACGGACAAGATAATAAAATGGTGGACATGATCGAGACTTTTTTCTCTTACTGTGTCCTGTCAAATTCCTATGTAAATTCTATGAAATTCCTGTGTTCTAAACAGGTCCTAATTAGGCTATCCGCACTCATGGACCTCTATATTCATCCTCTATACGTTTTAGTCAGCAAGATTCTCTCCTCTATACTCAATTCTCCCGCACCTATCCATCCTCTATATCTGTAACACCCTAAAATTTGAAGAAAAGAAAAATAGGGAAAATATGGTTTTTATATTTATTTTTGTGAAGCATGCAAATTTAGAATAAGAATAATTTTATAAATTTAAAATCAAATATAAGGGTAGAAACATGATTGAGCATTCATGCTGCTGCATTTGGAGTTTTGTGTTGAGTGGTTTGCATCAAATTCAAATTTGATTTGAAAATCATTTGAAAAATGGATTTGAAAATTCGGAAAAGAAAAGAGAAAAGAAAAATGCATTTTCATTCGGTTTTGGCCCGCTCCTTCTCGCGGCCCAGCGCCAGCAGCGGCCCAGCTCCCTTCCCCCGCGCGCCTGCTTTCTCTTCCTTGGGCCGGCCGAGCCCAGCAAACCAGCCCAGCTCGCGCGCAGCCGTTTCCTTCGCTCGGAGTCGCCGACAGGTGGGCCCCTCTTGTCAGCGACTGCCTTCCCTTTCCTTCTTCCTCCTCCCGACGTCGGTGTTCTTCTTTCCTTTCCCAACCGAATCGAATCGGATCGATCTCAATCCCTCCCTTTCCATAGTTGTCGAGGCATCCGGACTATAAAAACGGATCCCCGAGGCTCCCCGCATCACATTGAGCCCTAAAGCACCTAGCCACGCCATCTAGGGTTGCCTCGCCGCAAGCTCCGCCGCCGCCGTCCGCCATACCGAGCTAACCGCCGTCTTCCGGTCATTCTCCGGCCCTCTCTTCACGCGGGGTAAGTTCACCGTGTTCCGCGCGACCTCCCGGTGCTTCTCCTCCGTTGAATGATGCCCGAACGCGAAGAAACGCGATTCCGGCCATGGCGCCGCCGGGCGGCTTGCCGTCGGTGACTGGGACGCCGCCGACCTCCCTCCCTTTTGATCTGGACCGTTAGATCTGTGATGAACGATCCAGATTAGAACATACCCTTTCATCGCCTATTTTGCTAAAGAGTCCCTGCTCTTTTCTAGTTTAGAACCCGCGGTCCAAAGCGTATTCGGGAAAATACGTTTTTAATAAAAGAAAACGTAATTCGTTTCGGAAAAAGAAAAATACGCTTTCTGTTAATTACAGTTTTGCCACTGAGATTGTTTTAGCCGTAGAATCTTCGTTTTAAATCCGATTTGATCCATTCAAATTGCGTTAGATTCATATTTGCGAGCTCTATCTAATGGTGTAACTGTACAGTAGGTTTAGATTAATTTATTTTCGAGATTTAATTAAAGTATTTATTTTTCTATAGGAAATCTTCGGAAATTCATAACTTTGTCGTTTTAGATCCGTTTTTCGTGATCTTCGCGTCTGTGTGATCCTAGCGAGTTGTAGATCCATTTTAAAGATTTTTTATTTTATTTTCTTACTGTTGATGTATTGTTCTAATTATAGTCTTGTTTGTCTATGCATGATTGCCTCTGGATGTGTGTTGTTGATAATGGTTGATCGAGTATAGACGGTGAGCAATTCGTTGGAGATCAAGAGCCTTACTACGAGCAAGATCTTCAGGACCAGTTTGAGCAAGGCAAGTATAGCATGGGATTATCCTTGTTGTCCTATTCACCTTATGCAATTAAAATCATTATGCATTTATTTCCTTGTTAAGGATGACTTAGTGATTGACCCTATACCTTGGTACCTATTATGATGCATTGATTAGTATGGCTAGTGCTTAAACATGGACTATGATCATGTAAATTGATTAAAGGAATATGCAATAAACATTTAAAATATGATTTTGATTCTTGTATAAAGGGGATTAGAGCATGTGTGTTGTCTTGTTGCTCTAATTGCTCTCCATAAGGACTCATCTATAAGCGACAATCCGGGATTTACAGTACAACTGTGAGGGCTATATGGCTCTGGCTTTAGCTCAGTATGAGGACCTTTTCTAGCTTGTTAGAGGTTACCCTTGTGGCGCAAATGGGGTAAAGCAGACCGTGGATCTCTGCGTGTGTATCACACGGACTGACTTCTGAAACCTAGCGGCCCTAACTTGTTAGACGAACCTTTGAAAGGCTTCATAGTGATTCCCTGCCTGCTCACCTTGGAAGTGTTTTGGGAGTAATTAACCCGGGCATATGGGTAACACGACTCACAGTGAAAGTGTACAACCTCTGCAGAGTGTAGAACTGTTATAACAGCCGTGCTCACGGTCACGAGTGGCCTTGGACCCTTATGGAATAGTTGATTAATTGTTTATGTTTATGTTTTTGCTATTCATTAATCATTTCACATGGATCATATGTTTATTGTTTACATTGAGACCTATTGATGCTATTGTTATGCTAAAATCATGTTAACTAAAAGCTACATGCTGATAAACCCATCATTATGCCTATTTGAGCCTCATGAACCCCATGTTACACTTGTTGAGTACGAGATGTACTTACGCTTGTTTATTTCTCTTATTTGGATAAAAATTCCGGATGGGTAACAGATGGAGGTAATAGCGACTACTACGCCTACTTCCCTGAGGATTACTAGTCTTGCTGTCAACCAGTCAATGTACCTGTGACTGGAGCTACCACGAGAGAGATTTTTATTTATACTTCCGCTACATTTGTGTTAAGACTATGTGTTTAAATATCGTGATGTAATAACATTTGCCATGATACTTCTGCTATAATTTGTGAACTTATGTGTGATTGATCTCTGGGCGCACATAAGGGTAAGCATTCCATTTGGTCGATAAATGGGTGTGACAAATTGGTATCGGAGCTCTTGTTGACTGTAGGACGCAAGCCTAGTTAGCAATGGTCGAAGTAGTGTCATCTTTACACTATTTTTATGCTCACTATCTTGCTCTTGTTATTTGATAAATTTTTATGCTTCTTATGTCTCATTCTATTACGAAATTTTGCCTCTGTTCTAACTTCATCTAAAAATTCTGTAGATGACTCGTGACCGTAAGACTGCCCGCATCAGCGTTGGAGGATACTACCCACCTCGTGCCCTGTTTGCAACTGAAGAGCCACAAGAGCCAGAACCTCAGGAGCAAGAGAAGACCCCTGTAGTACCAGCACCAGCACCTCCCCAGGAAGAGATTGAGCCTGAAGAAGATCCAGAAATAGTTGAGGTTGAGGATGGTGAGGAGGAGGATAATGGAGGAGAACAACCCCCGTCTCCACCACATGAAGCTCCTGAAGATATGCCACCTCCTCCAATGGGGTGGACTGTGAGGATCTACCACAGGAATGGAGGGGATGCTGTCTCTCATATTCGCTTAGTGGCGATGCTCACTGCTTACTTCGCGGATTGGCATCCGGCTGTGGAGTACGTCTGCTGGGAGTACACTCATCCACTAGAGAGCACGTACTGGAAGGCAAGGGCAAGCATCTTTACACACAAGCAAGACAAGGGGGCATATCAGCTGGACAGGATGTTCTCTCATGTGGGACATCGAGCCACCATTGAGGATAGCATTGAAGATGCTGCTTTCGAAGCATGTATGGGTCTTCGCTATCTTCGCTTTAACCTCATGAAGCATGACATCCATCGCTTCCTTCCTCGTGCACACCCCGAGCTTGGTTGGGCTATGACAGATCCAGTGCAGCTAGAGCCACTACCTCGGGTGATGGTGAACTTTGTATATGACATGATGGACAGGAAGCTGCAACTAGAAGAGATGGTAAGGACACAAGGGAAGACTATCAAGAGATGCCAAGCAACCATTGATGAGCTCCGAGCAAACCAAGGCTTGCCCAAGATCTACGAGGAGTTAGAGCATGAGCCACTTCCTTAGGAAGTAGGAGTCCTTTTATGTAATAAGAACGTTCTTAGTAACGTCAGTTGAGTCAGTTGAGTCTGTCGTGTGGTTTGAACTTTGGTGTGTTAGTTGCTTTATTATTATGCTTATGTGTGAGTTGGATCTTTGTTTGAGTGTCTGGACTTGTAGGCATGTCTACAAGTTCCATTATTAAGAATAATAAGTTTAATAGTCAAGGAATAATAGTTGGGTTTGATAGTATCTCGTTTCTGTCCTTGCTGTTTTCTGGAGCAGTCTCTGATGTTTCTGTTATAGTTTAAAAATGGTTCGTGCAACATTTATGAAATTTTTATGAGAGAAACTAGACTCCAGCATCTTTCAAATGCCACTGGAATCACCTTTTTATCTACTCTGGTTCGAGAAATATAATTTTCACAAGATAAAGTTTCTGCACAGTCTGGAATTTGGAACAGTTTCTGTTACGCCTCATTTTTCATAGACTTAACGACAGAATCTGGTCTTGAGGTCTGAATAGAAATTGTGGATAATTTCATAAGCTTTCCAACCATGTACAGCACGCCTCTTTTGGACTTCTGTAGCCCGAGATATGATTGAAATACTGAACTGTCAATATTGCTACTCGTCCAGAAAACTTTCAGATCTCATTCTTAATCTTATAAGTGGTTGATAAACTGGATTTCTTAAAGTTTGCATGTTTATGGGTGGCAGATGGCCGGAAGAGGAAGAGGCAGAGGTCGTGGAAACATTCCCCCGAATCCACCACCACCACCGCCACCAACTATCGAGCAGTTGTTGGCAGTACAGACGCAGTTGATGCAACAACTGGTGCAGAATCAGCAGAATCAGCCAGTTGCTGGAGTGCAACCACGTGATAAGCGTGGTGAATTTTTGAAGGGTCGTCCCCCAGTGTTCACACATGCTGCTGATCCTATGGAGGCTGATGATTGGCTTCGTGCAGTGGAGAAACAACTCACCATTGCACAATGTGATGACCGACAGAAGGTGTTGTTCGCTTCTGGGCAACTTCAGGGAGAAGCTCAAGATTGGTGGGAGTCATATGAGTATGGCCGTCCTGCTAATGCTCCTGCAGTCACCTGGCAGGAGTTTAGAGAAAACTTCAGGGCTTACCATATACCTGAAGGGATGATAGAATTGAAGGCGGAGGAATTCCGGAACCTGACCCAAGGGTCAATGTCTGTAGCTGAGTACCGTGACAAGTTTGCTCAACTGTCACGATATGCTCCACATGAGGTGGCCAATGACAATGATAAGCAGCGCCGCTTCTTGAAGGGATTATATGATGGACTACAGTTGCAGTTGATGTCCAATACCTATCCCAATTTTCAGACGCTTGTGAACCGCGCTATTGTGGTGGACAACAAGCGCAAAGAAATGGATGCCAAGAGGAAGAGGTTACAGGGACAAGCCTCCAATAGCAACACCCGTCCACGCACTGGCTTCCAACAGAATACTCAGCAGAGACCTCCTACTGGACAGTGGAACCGTGGTCAGACCCCATTTCGTGGACAGTTCCCTCAACGTCCCCCCATTTCAGCCACAGAGTAGCAACCAACGTCCACCACAGCAGAATGGGAATCAAGTGCAGCGCCAGGGTCCTTCCAACAACACTCCTACAAAGACCAGTGCTCCCAACACTCCCAACAGGTGTTTCCGTTGTGGAAAAGAAGGTCACTTGTCTTTCAACTGCCCAGAGAAGCCTAACCAGCAGACTCCCCAGAGACAAGGCAGCCACCAGAAGCTCGCACTTAACTCGGGAAGGGTGAATCACTTGTCCCAAGAAACTGCAGTGGAGGAGCCAGAAGTTATGCTTGGTACGTTCGATGTCCACTCTACTCCCGCCACTGTTCTTTTTGATTCTGGAGCATCACATTCTTTCATATCACAATCATTTGTTAGAATACATAGAATCCATTTGTGTGCTATGAAGAACCCTATCTTAGTAAACTCACCGGGTGGAAGCATGCCAGCATCTTATCGCTGTCTTCCCATTAGTCTCAACTTAAGAGGGGTAGAGTTTTCAGTTAGCCCTATAGTTTTGAGAACAGCTGGGATTGATCTTATACTGGGAATGGATTGGATGACCCAACAACAAGCAGAGATTCAGTGTAAGGATAAATCGGTTGTGCTGACTACACCAAAGGGGGATAGGATCAAGGTTGAAGTCAAAGTGCAAAAACAAGCGACCGCTACAGTGAACCAGCTCAATAATGGTGCTAATCAGGAGGACCCAGTTGTGGAGGAATTTCCAGATGTGTTTCCGGAGGATTTGCCAGGTATGCCACCAGACCGTGATATTGAATTTATTATTGAATTATTACCTGGAACTGCACCTATAGCTAAGCGACCATATAGAATGGGAGTAAATGAACTAGAAGAACTTAAGAAACAAATTAAGGAATTACAGGATAAGGGTTTTATTCGTCCTAGTTCGTCACCATGGGGTGCACCAGTAATTTTTGTGGATAAGAAAGATGGGACTCAGAGAATGTGTGTAGATTATCGGTCTCTTAATGAGGTTACCATTAAGAACAAGTACCCATTGCCTAGAATTGATGACCTGTTTGATCAGTTGAGAGGAGCTTGTGTATTTTCCAAGATTGACCTTCGCTCTGGATATCATCAATTGAAGATTCGTGCCAGGGATATACCCAAGACAGCATTTACTACACGTTATGGGTTATATGAGTATACAGTGATGTCCTTTGGTTTGACTAATGCTCCTGCATACTTCATGTATTTAATGAATAAGGTGTTCATGGAATATCTGGATAAGTTTGTAGTGGTATTCATTGATGATATACTAGTATTTTCCAAGACGGAGGAAGAACATGCTGAACATTTGAGGTTGGTCTTGCAGAAGCTCAGAGAACACCAACTATATGCAAAAAGGAGTAAATGTGAGTTTTGGCTTAAGGAAGTTTCTTTTCTGGGTCACATCGTTTCAAATGGAGGAATATCAGTAGATCCTGGCAAGGTGAAGGATGTATTGAATTGGAAACCACCTACCAATGCAAGTGAGATCCGTAGCTTTTTGGGATTGGCTGGTTATTATAGAAGGTTTATAGAGGGATTTTCCAAGCTTGCAAAACCAATGACTGCATTGTTGGAAAAGAATGCTAAGTTTGTGTGGTCCGAGAAGTGTCAGACTAATTTTGAGGAGTTGAAGAAAAGATTGACTACTGCACCTGTCTTAGTTTTGCCAGATCTGAATAAACCTTTCTCTATCTATTGTGATGCATCTCGATTGGGATTGGGATGTGTTCTGATGCAAGAAGGAAGAGTTGTGGCATATGCATCGAGGCAGTTAAGGAAGCATGAGTTAAATTACCCTACTCATAATTTGGAATTAGCTGCAGTGGTTCATGCATTAAAGATATGGAGGCATTATTTGATTGGACACAAAAGTGATATATACACTGATCACAAGAGTCTCAAGTATATCTTCACTCAAACAGATCTGAACTTGAGGCAGCGTAGATGGTTGGAGTTGATAAAAGACTATGATCTAGAGGTGCATTATCATCCCGGAAAGGCCAACGTGGTCGCTGATGCTCTTAGTAGGAAGAGTTATGCAAATGAAATACAAGTAATGCCTATGCCTAAGGAATTGTGTGCTGAGTGTAAGCATCTGAATTTAGGATTTACTACTAATGCAGTGGAACTAGTATTGGAGCCTACTTTGGAGCAAGAAATCCGTAAAGGTCAGTTGAAAGATGAAAAGTTGAGAGAGATAGCTGAAAACATAGCGAAAGGAAAATCTCCAGGATTCCATAAGGATGAAAATGGTACGCTATGGTTCGGGAAAAGGTTGTGTGTGCCCGAAGATAGGGAAATCCGAATGGCAATT
>CM039610.1:6297916-6386401 GCA_022457205.1 Saccharum spontaneum
TCATTAATCATTTCACATGGATCATATGTTTATTGTTTACATTGAGACCTATTGATGCTATTGTTATGCTAAAATCATGTTAACTAAAAGCTACATGCTGATAAACCCATCATTATGCCTATTTGAGCCTCATGAACCCCATGTTACACTTGTTGAGTACGAGATGTACTTACGCTTGTTTATTTCTCTTATTTGGATAAAAATTCCGGATGGGTAACAGATGGAGGTAATAGCGACTACTACGCCTACTTCCCTGAGGATTACTAGTCTTGCTGTCAACCAGTCAATGTACCTGTGACTGGAGCTACCACGAGAGAGATTTTTATTTATACTTCCGCTACATTTGTGTTAAGACTATGTGTTTAAATATCGTGATGTAATAACATTTGCCATGATACTTCTGCTATAATTTGTGAACTTATGTGTGATTGATCTCTGGGCGCACATAAGGGTAAGCATTCCATTTGGTCGATAAATGGGTGTGACAAATTGGTATCGGAGCTCTTGTTGACTGTAGGACGCAAGCCTAGTTAGCAATGGTCGAAGTAGTGTCATCTTTACACTATTTTTATGCTCACTATCTTGCTCTTGTTATTTGATAAATTTTTATGCTTCTTATGTCTCATTCTATTACGAAATTTTGCCTCTGTTCTAACTTCATCTAAAAATTCTGTAGATGACTCGTGACCGTAAGACTGCCCGCATCAGCGTTGGAGGATACTACCCACCTCGTGCCCTGTTTGCAACTGAAGAGCCACAAGAGCCAGAACCTCAGGAGCAAGAGAAGACCCCTGTAGTACCAGCACCAGCACCTCCCCAGGAAGAGATTGAGCCTGAAGAAGATCCAGAAATAGTTGAGGTTGAGGATGGTGAGGAGGAGGATAATGGAGGAGAACAACCCCCGTCTCCACCACATGAAGCTCCTGAAGATATGCCACCTCCTCCAATGGGGTGGACTGTGAGGATCTACCACAGGAATGGAGGGGATGCTGTCTCTCATATTCGCTTAGTGGCGATGCTCACTGCTTACTTCGCGGATTGGCATCCGGCTGTGGAGTACGTCTGCTGGGAGTACACTCATCCACTAGAGAGCACGTACTGGAAGGCAAGGGCAAGCATCTTTACACACAAGCAAGACAAGGGGGCATATCAGCTGGACAGGATGTTCTCTCATGTGGGACATCGAGCCACCATTGAGGATAGCATTGAAGATGCTGCTTTCGAAGCATGTATGGGTCTTCGCTATCTTCGCTTTAACCTCATGAAGCATGACATCCATCGCTTCCTTCCTCGTGCACACCCCGAGCTTGGTTGGGCTATGACAGATCCAGTGCAGCTAGAGCCACTACCTCGGGTGATGGTGAACTTTGTATATGACATGATGGACAGGAAGCTGCAACTAGAAGAGATGGTAAGGACACAAGGGAAGACTATCAAGAGATGCCAAGCAACCATTGATGAGCTCCGAGCAAACCAAGGCTTGCCCAAGATCTACGAGGAGTTAGAGCATGAGCCACTTCCTTAGGAAGTAGGAGTCCTTTTATGTAATAAGAACGTTCTTAGTAACGTCAGTTGAGTCAGTTGAGTCTGTCGTGTGGTTTGAACTTTGGTGTGTTAGTTGCTTTATTATTATGCTTATGTGTGAGTTGGATCTTTGTTTGAGTGTCTGGACTTGTAGGCATGTCTACAAGTTCCATTATTAAGAATAATAAGTTTAATAGTCAAGGAATAATAGTTGGGTTTGATAGTATCTCGTTTCTGTCCTTGCTGTTTTCTGGAGCAGTCTCTGATGTTTCTGTTATAGTTTAAAATGGTTCGTGCAACATTTATGAAATTTTTATGAGAGAAACTAGACTCCAGCATCTTTCAAATGCCACTGGAATCACCTTTTTATCTACTCTGGTTCGAGAAATATAATTTTCACAAGATAAAGTTTCTGCACAGTCTGGAATTTGGAACAGTTTCTGTTACGCCTCATTTTTCATAGACTTAACGACAGAATCTGGTCTTGAGGTCTGAATAGAAATTGTGGATAATTTCATAAGCTTTCCAACCATGTACAGCACGCCTCTTTTGGACTTCTGTAGCCCGAGATATGATTGAAATACTGAACTGTCAATATTGCTACTCGTCCAGAAAACTTTCAGATCTCATTCTTAATCTTATAAGTGGTTGATAAACTGGATTTCTTAAAGTTTGCATGTTTATGGGTGGCAGATGGCCGGAAGAGGAAGAGGCAGAGGTCGTGGAAACATTCCCCCGAATCCACCACCACCACCGCCACCAACTATCGAGCAGTTGTTGGCAGTACAGACGCAGTTGATGCAACAACTGGTGCAGAATCAGCAGAATCAGCCAGTTGCTGGAGTGCAACCACGTGATAAGCGTGGTGAATTTTTGAAGGGTCGTCCCCCAGTGTTCACACATGCTGCTGATCCTATGGAGGCTGATGATTGGCTTCGTGCAGTGGAGAAACAACTCACCATTGCACAATGTGATGACCGACAGAAGGTGTTGTTCGCTTCTGGGCAACTTCAGGGAGAAGCTCAAGATTGGTGGGAGTCATATGAGTATGGCCGTCCTGCTAATGCTCCTGCAGTCACCTGGCAGGAGTTTAGAGAAAACTTCAGGGCTTACCATATACCTGAAGGGATGATAGAATTGAAGGCGGAGGAATTCCGGAACCTGACCCAAGGGTCAATGTCTGTAGCTGAGTACCGTGACAAGTTTGCTCAACTGTCACGATATGCTCCACATGAGGTGGCCAATGACAATGATAAGCAGCGCCGCTTCTTGAAGGGATTATATGATGGACTACAGTTGCAGTTGATGTCCAATACCTATCCCAATTTTCAGACGCTTGTGAACCGCGCTATTGTGGTGGACAACAAGCGCAAAGAAATGGATGCCAAGAGGAAGAGGTTACAGGGACAAGCCTCCAATAGCAACACCCGTCCACGCACTGGCTTCCAACAGAATACTCAGCAGAGACCTCCTACTGGACAGTGGAACCGTGGTCAGACCCCATTTCGTGGACAGTTCCCTCAACGTCCCCCCATTTCAGCCACAGAGTAGCAACCAACGTCCACCACAGCAGAATGGGAATCAAGTGCAGCGCCAGGGTCCTTCCAACAACACTCCTACAAAGACCAGTGCTCCCAACACTCCCAACAGGTGTTTCCGTTGTGGAAAAGAAGGTCACTTGTCTTTCAACTGCCCAGAGAAGCCTAACCAGCAGACTCCCCAGAGACAAGGCAGCCACCAGAAGCTCGCACTTAACTCGGGAAGGGTGAATCACTTGTCCCAAGAAACTGCAGTGGAGGAGCCAGAAGTTATGCTTGGTACGTTCGATGTCCACTCTACTCCCGCCACTGTTCTTTTTGATTCTGGAGCATCACATTCTTTCATATCACAATCATTTGTTAGAATACATAGAATCCATTTGTGTGCTATGAAGAACCCTATCTTAGTAAACTCACCGGGTGGAAGCATGCCAGCATCTTATCGCTGTCTTCCCATTAGTCTCAACTTAAGAGGGGTAGAGTTTTCAGTTAGCCCTATAGTTTTGAGAACAGCTGGGATTGATCTTATACTGGGAATGGATTGGATGACCCAACAACAAGCAGAGATTCAGTGTAAGGATAAATCGGTTGTGCTGACTACACCAAAGGGGGATAGGATCAAGGTTGAAGTCAAAGTGCAAAAACAAGCGACCGCTACAGTGAACCAGCTCAATAATGGTGCTAATCAGGAGGACCCAGTTGTGGAGGAATTTCCAGATGTGTTTCCGGAGGATTTGCCAGGTATGCCACCAGACCGTGATATTGAATTTATTATTGAATTATTACCTGGAACTGCACCTATAGCTAAGCGACCATATAGAATGGGAGTAAATGAACTAGAAGAACTTAAGAAACAAATTAAGGAATTACAGGATAAGGGTTTTATTCGTCCTAGTTCGTCACCATGGGGTGCACCAGTAATTTTTGTGGATAAGAAAGATGGGACTCAGAGAATGTGTGTAGATTATCGGTCTCTTAATGAGGTTACCATTAAGAACAAGTACCCATTGCCTAGAATTGATGACCTGTTTGATCAGTTGAGAGGAGCTTGTGTATTTTCCAAGATTGACCTTCGCTCTGGATATCATCAATTGAAGATTCGTGCCAGGGATATACCCAAGACAGCATTTACTACACGTTATGGGTTATATGAGTATACAGTGATGTCCTTTGGTTTGACTAATGCTCCTGCATACTTCATGTATTTAATGAATAAGGTGTTCATGGAATATCTGGATAAGTTTGTAGTGGTATTCATTGATGATATACTAGTATTTTCCAAGACGGAGGAAGAACATGCTGAACATTTGAGGTTGGTCTTGCAGAAGCTCAGAGAACACCAACTATATGCAAAAAGGAGTAAATGTGAGTTTTGGCTTAAGGAAGTTTCTTTTCTGGGTCACATCGTTTCAAATGGAGGAATATCAGTAGATCCTGGCAAGGTGAAGGATGTATTGAATTGGAAACCACCTACCAATGCAAGTGAGATCCGTAGCTTTTTGGGATTGGCTGGTTATTATAGAAGGTTTATAGAGGGATTTTCCAAGCTTGCAAAACCAATGACTGCATTGTTGGAAAAGAATGCTAAGTTTGTGTGGTCCGAGAAGTGTCAGACTAATTTTGAGGAGTTGAAGAAAAGATTGACTACTGCACCTGTCTTAGTTTTGCCAGATCTGAATAAACCTTTCTCTATCTATTGTGATGCATCTCGATTGGGATTGGGATGTGTTCTGATGCAAGAAGGAAGAGTTGTGGCATATGCATCGAGGCAGTTAAGGAAGCATGAGTTAAATTACCCTACTCATAATTTGGAATTAGCTGCAGTGGTTCATGCATTAAAGATATGGAGGCATTATTTGATTGGACACAAAAGTGATATATACACTGATCACAAGAGTCTCAAGTATATCTTCACTCAAACAGATCTGAACTTGAGGCAGCGTAGATGGTTGGAGTTGATAAAAGACTATGATCTAGAGGTGCATTATCATCCCGGAAAGGCCAACGTGGTCGCTGATGCTCTTAGTAGGAAGAGTTATGCAAATGAAATACAAGTAATGCCTATGCCTAAGGAATTGTGTGCTGAGTGTAAGCATCTGAATTTAGGATTTACTACTAATGCAGTGGAACTAGTATTGGAGCCTACTTTGGAGCAAGAAATCCGTAAAGGTCAGTTGAAAGATGAAAAGTTGAGAGAGATAGCTGAAAACATAGCGAAAGGAAAATCTCCAGGATTCCATAAGGATGAAAATGGTACGCTATGGTTCGGGAAAAGGTTGTGTGTGCCCGAAGATAGGGAAATCCGAATGGCAATTCTGCGTGAAGCTCATGAGTCAGCTTATTCCATACATCCTGGTAGTACTAAGATGTATTTAGATCTGAAAGAGAAATATTGGTGGTATGGTTTAAAGAGAGACGTAGCTGAGTATGTTGCTTTGTGTGACACATGTCAAAGGGTGAAAGCGGAACATCAAAGGCCTGCAGGGTTGTTACAACCTATGCAGATACCTGAGTGGAAATGGGAAGAGGTTGGTATGGATTTTATAGTTGGGTTACCGCGGACTCAACGAGGATATGATTCAATTTGGGTGATAGTGGATTGTCTGACTAAGGTTGCTCATTTTCTGCCTGTGAAGACTACGTATAGCAGTGCGAAACTGGCAGAGTTGTATATGGAGAGAATAGTGAGTTTACATGGAGTTCCTAAGAAGATTGTGTCTGATAGAGGTACTCAATTTACATCTCACTATTGGCAAAAGATACATGAATCATTGGGGACCAAACTAAATTTCAGTACAGCTTATCATCCTCAGACAGATGGTCAAACAGAGAGAATTAATCAGATATTGGAAGATATGTTGAGAGCTTGTGCTCTACAATATGGTACTAGCTGGGATAAGAGTTTGCCATACGCAGAGTTCTCTTATAACAATAGTTATCAGAAGAGTCTTCAAATGGCACCGTTTGAGGCTCTGTATGGACGAAAGTGTAGGACCCCGTTGTTCTGGAATCAGACAGGGGAAAGTCAAGTGTTTGGACCTGATGTATTAAAGGATGCTGAAAAGAAAGTAAGAATGATTAGAGATAATCTAAAAATAGCTCAGTCTAGACAGAAAAGTTATGCTGATACTCGCAGAAGAGAGTTGACATTTGAGGTAGGAGATTATGTCTACTTGAAAGTGTCACCCATGAGAAGTGTGAAGAGATTTAACATGAAGGGTAAATTGGCACCAAGATATATTGGACCTTTCAAGATTATAGAGAGACGTGGTGAAGTGGCATATCAATTGGAATTACCCGAGAGTCTGGCAGGTGTACATGATGTGTTCCATGTATCACAATTGAAGAAGTGTTTACGAGTACCAGAAGAACAGATTCCGATAGAGGAACTCACTGTTAAGGAGGATCTTACATATGAGGAGTTTCCGGTTAAGATTTTGGAGACTGCGGACAGAGTCACAAGAAGTAGAACAATTAAGATGTGTAAAGTACAGTGGAATCGGTATACTGCAGAAGAGGCTACTTGGGAACGAGAAGAGGATCTGAGAAAAACCTACCCGCAACTGTTTGAGTAAGCACCGGTCGAATCTCGGGGCGAGATTCATTTTAAGGGGGGTAGAATTGTAACACCCTAAAATTTGAAGAAAAGAAAAATAGGGAAAATATGGTTTTTATATTTATTTTTGTGAAGCATGCAAATTTAGAATAAGAATAATTTTATAAATTTAAAATCAAATATAAGGGTAGAAACATGATTGAGCATTCATGCTGCTGCATTTGGAGTTTTGTGTTGAGTGGTTTGCATCAAATTCAAATTTGATTTGAAAATCATTTGAAAAATGGATTTGAAAATTCGGAAAAGAAAAGAGAAAAGAAAAATGCATTTTCATTCGGTTTTGGCCCGCTCCTTCTCGCGGCCCAGCGCCAGCAGCGGCCCAGCTCCCTTCCCCCGCGCGCCTGCTTTCTCTTCCTTGGGCCGGCCGAGCCCAGCAAACCAGCCCAGCTCGCGCGCAGCCGTTTCCTTCGCTCGGAGTCGCCGACAGGTGGGCCCCTCTTGTCAGCGACTGCCTTCCCTTTCCTTCTTCCTCCTCCCGACGTCGGTGTTCTTCTTTCCTTTCCCAACCGAATCGAATCGGATCGATCTCAATCCCTCCCTTTCCATAGTTGTCGAGGCATCCGGACTATAAAAACGGATCCCCGAGGCTCCCCGCATCACATTGAGCCCTAAAGCACCTAGCCACGCCATCTAGGGTTGCCTCGCCGCAAGCTCCGCCGCCGCCGTCCGCCATACCGAGCTAACCGCCGTCTTCCGGTCATTCTCCGGCCCTCTCTTCACGCGGGGTAAGTTCACCGTGTTCCGCGCGACCTCCCGGTGCTTCTCCTCCGTTGAATGATGCCCGAACGCGAAGAAACGCGATTCCGGCCATGGCGCCGCCGGGCGGCTCGCCGTCGGTGACTGGGACGCCGCCGACCTCCCTCCCTTTTGATCTGGACCGTTAGATCTGTGATGAACGATCCAGATTAGAACATACCCTTTCATCGCCTATTTTGCTAAAGAGTCCCTGCTCTTTTCTAGTTTAGAACCCGCGGTCCAAAGCGTATTCGGGAAAATACGTTTTTAATAAAAGAAAACGTAATTCGTTTCGGAAAAAGAAAAATACGCTTTCTGTTAATTACAGTTTTGCCACTGAGATTGTTTTAGCCGTAGAATCTTCGTTTTAAATCCGATTTGATCCATTCAAATTGCGTTAGATTCATATTTGCGAGCTCTATCTAATGGTGTAACTGTACAGTAGGTTTAGATTAATTTATTTTCGAGATTTAATTAAAGTATTTATTTTTCTATAGGAAATCTTCGGAAATTCATAACTTTGTCGTTTTAGATCCGTTTTTCGTGATCTTCGCGTCTGTGTGATCCTAGCGAGTTGTAGATTCATTTTAAAGATTTTTTATTTTATTTTCTTACTGTTGATGTATTGTTCTAATTATAGTCTTGTTTGTCTATGCATGATTGCCTCTGGATGTGTGTTGTTGATAATGGTTGATCGAGTATAGACGGTGAGCAATTCGTTGGAGATCAAGAGCCTTACTACGAGCAAGATCTTCAGGACCAGTTTGAGCAAGGCAAGTATAGCATGGGATTATCCTTATTGTCCTATTCACCTTATGCAATTAAAATCATTATGCATTTATTTCCTTGTTAAGGATGACTTAGTGATTGACCCTATACCTTGGTACCTATTATGATGCATTGATTAGTATGGCTAGTGCTTAAACATGGACTATGATCATGTAAATTGATTAAAGGAATATGCAATAAACATTTAAAATATGATTTTGATTCTTGTATAAAGGGGATTAGAGCATGTGTGTTGTCTTGTTGCTCTAATTGCTCTCCATAAGGACTCATCTATAAGCGACAATCCGGGATTTACAGTACAACTGTGAGGGCTATATGGCTCTGGCTTTAGCTCAGTATGAGGACCTTTTCTAGCTTGTTAGAGGTTACCCTTGTGGCGCAAATGGGGTAAAGCAGACCGTGGATCTCTGCGTGTGTATCACACGGACTGACTTCTGAAACCTAGCGGCCCTAACTTGTTAGACGAACCTTTGAAAGGCTTCATAGTGATTCCCTGCCTGCTCACCTTGGAAGTGTTTTGGGAGTAATTAACCCGGGCATATGGGTAACACGACTCACAGTGAAAGTGTACAACCTCTGCAGAGTGTAGAACTGTTATAACAGCCGTGCTCACGGTCACGAGTGGCCTTGGACCCTTATGGAATAGTTGATTAATTGTTTATGTTTATGTTTTTGCTATTCATTAATCATTTCACATGGATCATATGTTTATTGTTTACATTGAGACCTATTGATGCTATTGTTATGCTAAAATCATGTTAACTAAAAGCTACATGCTGATAAACCCATGATTATGCCTATTTGAGCCTCATGAACCCCATGTTACACTTGTTGAGTACGAGATGTACTTACGCTTGTTTATTTCTCTTATTTGGATAAAAATCCCGGATGGGTAACAGATGGAGGTAATAGCGACTACTACGCCTACTTCCCTGAGGATTACTAGTCTTGCTGTCAACCAGTCAATGTACCTGTGACTGGAGCTACCACGAGAGAGATTTTTATTTATACTTCCGCTACATTTGTGTTAAGACTATGTGTTTAAATATCGTGATGTAATAACATTTGCCATGATACTTCTGCTATAATTTGTGAACTTATGTGTGATTGATCTCTGGGCGCACATAAGGGTAAGCATTCCATTTGGTCGATAAATGGGTGTGACAATATCATCCTCTATCTACTGTGGGACCCACTTGTCACTTTATCTAAATATATTCATGTGTGATCTAGTTTTGAAGGATTTATTGAGACGAATTTAATGGTGCAATCGAAATTTAATTTGGATTTTTGGTTTGTGAGTTATAGCATTTTTTCCTTTGTTTAGCTAGTGGAGCTCGCCACTGCCCACTATAGAGTAAGCACTGTACCACTCTAAATATAGAGTGAGAGAAAGTATAGAGTATTGTTTTAGAGTACACAGTGCAGCAATTTTTACTCTATATTCATACTCTAAAGCTTTAGAGTATCCTTTAGAGTACCCACTGCGGGTAGTCTTAGAGTAATAGTGGAAGATCTTGAAGGCCAAAAGGGGCAAATGCCCCTCCCTGCGCAGTGAAAATGTGAAGCAGGGTTCCTGCTATTGATTGCTTGTTTAGTTACTGTTTTGGAGGAAACGGTAGCGCAGACCATAGAAGCGTTTTATGTGTCATTTGTGAATGTTTGTACGAGTTTATATTCTGAGATGATAATGTTTGAATAGGTGGTGCGCTTTGAATCATTCTTAGCTCACATTTTTGGTATCACCGTTTCAAGGCAAGTAAACATAGCGATGGTTTACTACAGCTTGACATGTTATTTAATCTACCTATATTTTGTCGTAACAATTACTAAATCAAGATAATATATCTAGGTATGAATTCATTTATCCTTTAAAGTAAATTACATATGATCTTCATGTTGAATTTTTTGTCATTTGTTTATCATCATGAGGTAAGTGATATGTTTTATTACTGTAGACGTGTATGACATATGTCATAACAATTTGTCCATCATCGGAAGGTAAGTGATATATTTTATGGTTGTGGATGTACATTAGAGATTTTTTACAATACTTGTGGAGAATTTTGACGGCTCACAACGACCGATCCGACGCCCAGAAAGGCCAAAGACGATGGGAGGTGATTGCTATGTCTATGACCGGTGGGCCATATACGCTAAATCGCTTCCCATCGCCTCCAAAACTGAGAGGGGAGGCGATGCCAAATAAATGATGGATAATTGCATTTTTATAGTTTTTTTTCTAATCAAGGGTATTAAGGTAACTTTATAAATACAAAATTTTATGTTTTGAGTACAATAATTAAGGCTATTACTATTGTTATTAGATGAATAAAAAAACAGCGACCGATCATCTCATGGAGCCGACGTCGCCACCTTCTAGGTTTCACTCGCCGCTACTGCACTGAGCCGCCGCCGCCTAAGTTTGTCCGCGCTCCTGATGTGCTCCTTCGGCGGCGTGCGGGGTAGCCCTGACCTGCGCCCTGCGCCCGCTACCCTTATCGGTCGCGTTCATGGTTCAGTTCACCTTTTTCGCGGACGGACGAAGGTCCCCGGCTCGCCGGGCTCACGAAAGCAGGCCACGAGGTCGTGGGCGGCGGCCACGCGCGGGCTCCGGGCCGGCGGCGGCTAGGGTTCCAAGAGCCGGCGGCGGCTAGGGTTCCAAGGGCCGGCGTCGGCGGAGGAGACCCACTCGCCTTGGGGGAGAAGCAGGCGACGGTGGTGGGGTAGGCGTGGTCCGGGCGAGGGCGGGCTGGCGGCGGCGCACGGCGAGGGGCGGCGGTGGCGCACGGCGGACGAGGGCTGGCCGGCAGTGGCGGCACAAGGCGGACGAGGGCGGGCCGGCGGCGGCTATGGTGAGGACGAGGGCGAGAGAGACATCTGGTGTTTCTTTTTTTGATCGGGGGAGGAGTCGGGCAGATGGGGAGGGGAGGGGGATAAGTGGTATTTGTGCAATGACTAAAATGCCCTTTTTAATAAAATCAATAATTTGTGGAAGCTATGAGAAGCGATTGCAAGTACCGTAAAATGACTCATGTGACATATGTGGTAAGTATTATTGCAGTTGCATTATATTATAATTCCTCCTGATGACATATATGGTTGTGGATTCATGACATGACCATGTGCATTCATGACATGAGCATTTGTATCGAGCCAGGTCGGTGAGAAAGTCATATATTTATTTCGAAGTGCTCTTGAGCTAGGTCGGTGAGAAAGTTATTTGACTTGGGAACTCAAGTACAGGGCTATGCTGACGCTCTAATACAACAGCATGCCAATCTCGCGCTATGCCAGCGCCTGGGACTTATGAAGGACGACCTCACCTCACTCGGTCATTCCAGAGCAAGCATTGTTGCCAGTTCAGCCTATCACAGCTCTGTTCCGTCTTGACGATGACGAGGCAAGCAATGCAGATTGCAGACGACGCACTCCTTTAGCTGGGCTGGGCGGACAGCAAACCTGTGGCCGATCCTCTGGACGTTTGCGTTGTCCGTTGGGGACGTTGCAGCCAGGGCAATGGCTGGACTTACGGCCCGCTGCTGTCTCGTAGTTGGGCTTGGGGAAGGACTTGATGCAGAGAAAAAAAATGTAATCAAACAAAGGTAAGTTACCATTTTACCCTTATTAAGATTTTTTATAAAATAAAAATAATACTAGCATCGGTCCTATCTTTTTAGCACCTTCCCTACCAATTTGATACCTTTACTTTTTATTTAGTATATCCTTTATTTTTCTACCGTCTAATTCCTCCTGATGAGTGTGGTTGTATTTTTTTCGACCACCCCAAAACTTGTAAAGTTATTTATCTATATCTATACCTAATACTGGATTGGCAAAATTTCTAGCACTAATAATTTTTCGTCTAACTTAGCCTAGGGTGGCTCGGTCTCGGTATCAGCTAAGAAAAAAAAGAGAACCACCGATAGGGAGGACCCAGCTCAACTCACGGGCGGCAATACAAAATAGAATCAAACTAGGGCACGAGTTCTATCAAACAAAGGCTACTTTTTATATAAAAGGAAAAGGTAAAGAATAAGATAATACTAAGAAATAAGTTTTAATAGGTTACAGATTCCTTCCGAATACAACTGCGTTCATCTTCTATATCAATAGCGCACGATATAGGATTTTAACAAAAGAAAAACACATTGTCACCTGGGGTACTAGATTTGATCGCAGCCATCCGCTCCAAAAACCAAATAAATAGACAGTAAGACAAGTAGTCTAGATAAATTAGCTTCGATATCATTTTTCTTTTTCTCTAGCGAGGAAATAGAATAGAAGCAAAAGGTTATGGTGAGGAAGCGAACTAAAAAATAGTAGGAAATGACTCAACCATTTCCACTGCACCATGTAGTTAACGCAATCAATCCCATTTGTATTGGGTTGAAGGGATAAATAGGAATGTGATGGATGGTGGATTCAACGTGGTTAGCTACTATTTAGTGGGACCCACATGTCAATCTCTTTTTTATATAAAAAATCCTCCCACTCCCACGAGATTGAGTAACATCGTTCCCCATCTCTTCTCGTGTTTTTTCTTTCCTTTTGTCGCCCTCATCTTCTTCTTCTCCCCATGCCGCCGTGCGCTCGTGGCCCCTCGGCCCTCGCCGACCACGCCCTCTGCCCAGCGCCGCCCGCCGGAGATGGCCCCGCGCGCGCGCCTGAGGCCGCCCACTCGCCACACTATGACGTCCACCGCTACTGCTCCTTCGCCTGCTGCACCGCTTCTACTCATCCCGCCGCACGGCTTCTGCTCCGTCCGACGCCACCTCTACCCTGTCCTCTGCCATTGCTGCTTCGCCGGCATGCGCAAATGTCTGGATCTTGCCGGATAGAGCCTGACCTCGCCCGTTGCTCTGCTTTGCCTAACCGGCCACACGCCGCTAGGCATGCCAGCCCGCCTGCCATTAGGAGAGAAGAAAGGCGCCAGAGAAAAGGAAGAAGAATAACGTCGAGGAGAGAGAAAAGCACTCACCCATTGGCCTCCCCTACCTAGTCTGTGTGCCCGTTCTCTAAAAAAATCAGCACCTTACCTATCCCCTTATCTGATCGACAATGGTGGCCGTCAAGCCTCTGACCCTAGCCTTGGCAGTTGAGGGGCTCTTTGGCTCTGGTACACCGGTGTTGCATCCACGAAATGATGACCCGTCCTCATGCAGTTTACCTCAGTAGCACCTTTAATGCGCCTTCGCCTCCACCTAATAAAGTCAACTGGCGTTGCCGTTGTCCCTACCTACCCTAGGACAAGCTCGAGGCCACCACCGCCGAATGTAGACACTGAGAGGGACAAAAGTTAGAAATCGATAATGACCTGTTGCAATGCATGGGTACTTTTACTAGTATTGCTAAAATAAGTCAAAACTAAAAGCCTACAGTGTGCTTTCTGTAGCTCTTTTTTGGGCGTGCATCTCGCCGCGCTCCTTTGGATCTCACCAGTGTGATTGTCATGGTCTTTGTTGAATTGTTGGCTGATGAGTCATCGGGCTCCCATCATTGCCTGGAGGAAGGACTGTTGGGAAATTGCTCATTGAGTAGCATTGCAAGTTCTAATGCAACAGTGTCCTAGAGCTTTGATAGTTGCGGAAGACCGAATGAGTGATGGTGGTTTCGGGGAAAAAAGATGTTAGAGGTGAATCAGTTACCATTTTCATATAATATAAATAATATTTAAACTGAAGTTGTTGGAAAAGGTGTAATATATCCACTTCTGCATATTAGTTTTGAGGATGATATGTAGTTCTCTCATAGCTACATTTGTCAGTATAATCAGCAA
The DNA here is from genome assembly GCA_022457205.1 of Saccharum spontaneum. Classification (NCBI taxonomy): domain Eukaryota; kingdom Viridiplantae; phylum Streptophyta; class Magnoliopsida; order Poales; family Poaceae; genus Saccharum; species Saccharum spontaneum. Next base: position 6,311,898 of record CM039610.1, read on the forward strand.
AAGCCAAGTGCCAGTGTAATCAGCACAAAGCCCATGTAAGAAATCATATATAAAAAAATTTGTTGGATAGCCCTCAGCAGCTACCAATTGTGGCCATATCATCTGTTGGAATCGACTTTGTTATATTAGAATATATGCCTTGTTTATGTTTTTTATAAGCAAGGGGAGCACATAGCGAACAAATAGTAAAGTCAAACTGTATTTACAGCTTTATTATGTACAATCATATAGGTCATATTTTGAGGAATAAACTCAGTGAGTTGATATATTTGACAGTTTGTTTACGTATTTATAATTTTTTATACTATTTTAGGATGAAGCAAAATCTGCAGTAGTGATACAGTTCTTTATTTTTCCAAAAATTATAGCAAATAGAACTCTGGAACAGCTACAACATGGAGCCTTCACATGCATATACAGGAACATGCATGGCGGAATGAAGGTCTCTTCACATCCACATCCAAGCAGGGAGTCACAAGTCAAAAATTGGACACAAAAAGTATAACTCATTGTTATTAACAGCAGCTGTTGTACTTTGTTGGGCAATTTGGTTAACTAGGAATGAAGTGGTTTTTGATAAATATAGACCAAAAACTTTCTTGCAGGTACTCTTCAGGGGAACGTACCGGCTCCGACAGTGGGCAAGCCTGCAGCGGCATGATGATCAGAGGGACCAACTGATCCAAGTTGGACAGTTCCTAGAGACATCGGTGTTGCAATTTTTTAGTTCCAATGGGTGGTTGTCCTCAAGATACATTGGTCATGTTTAGTTTAAACCTTATTTCGTTTTGGTTTTCCGCTGGTGGACTGCATAAGTGTTATTTGCAGGCCGTGTTTGTGCCCATTGGCAAAACTTTGTAATAATTGGTCTGATTCTATCTGTTGATAGAAGAAGCTGGGTATACAATATCCATTATCTAAAAAAACAATTGTAAAATTTGTCATAACCAGCTCAATGGTGAGGGGAGTTACCTTTGAGAATTCCTTGATGTAAACTTGTTTACAATGCCAAAATGAATTTTAGATAAATGTCAACAGAACCTAATAACTGGATACACAGAAAGAATAATTCGAGTCAACTTCCAGTTTAATTAGATACACATTAATAAGATTAGTCTTACCAGTGGTCGACCTGGCCTTTAGGGCAAATCATTTGTAGCTGGATCTTTCCGGGCCGTAGCAGTAGGACCAACACCACTGCTTCCTATGGGGTGCACAGTGGCAAAGAGCTTAGTAACTTCTATTGCTCATTACTTTTGCAATTGTTTACAAACTACAATCGCTAAGGAGATAGCCAATCGGTCCCCCTGCACCGCAGTTTTGAGTTTATTTGATACACAAAATGAAACACAAACTTTGTCTTTCAGTTTTTTTATCTTTCAAAAAAAAGAAACATAAATTCCACTTAATTTGACTCATATCTTACAGTGTGCAATACTATTTCTCTTTATCTGCACATCATGTTTACCATTTGTATACAAGAGAGGGTTGAAAACTTGAAATGGCAGGGAAGCTTTGCCGCAAAAGCAAATCGTTGCATGTTTTTATTTGCTTGGGTGTGGTCTCTCTCCTACGGCAGGGTGAAAGGGAGCACTGGTCCTCCTTGAGGTACTCCTCGTAGTTCCACTTCCAGAGTGAAAAGCTACCTGCTGCATTTTGCCGAACAGGTGGCCGGCGTGCCCATGGCGGTAACAGCCTGCCTGAGAGGTGGAGTGGTGGACCTCGTCCGGTTCAGATCGCGGGAGGCCAGTAGTCAGAATGCGGGCCGTTGAGGCGGGTGTCGGGTGGACGCGGAAGCTATGGGCGCGTTTGGTATCCTGCACGAGGGCAGGGCCAGGGCCGTGTTCAGATCTCAAATTTGGGACCCCGAATTGGTACAGTGCGTATTAAATGCGCATTGTACCAATTCGTTTGTATTTGGTAAAAATTGTCTAAACTTTGACTAATTAGACTCAAAATGTTCGTCTCGCAAAGTACAACAAAACTGTGCAATTAGTTTTTAATTTCATCTACATTTAGTACTCCATGTATGTGCCGACATTTTGATGTGATGGGAATCTTCTTTTTGCATAGTAGAATTTGGGGTTGAAATTTGGCATCTAAACAAGGCCCATGCCGCTCGGATGCATGCGCTCGCGTTTGGTTGGCTGGACAGATGATTGGGCCAGGCTCGCACGGTACTCAAAGCATGAAAGATGCTGCATCGAGAGAAACACCAGAATTGGCCGCATCCGGTGAGCCAGGCTTGTGTGGTGCATGATTAGCACAGCTAATGACGTCATTAGCACATAATTAGTGAATATTAAGTGATTTCAAATCAAATTAAGATTGGATTAGGTAAATTAAAATTTATTATGGCATAATATCATAAATAATTAATATTTTAATATTTATTTTGACATATTCGTGTTACATGATTTATACTCATGCGGGCTACCAAACAACTTCTCTTCCAAACCAGGCTACCTGCATGCAAGGAACCAAACATAAAAGCCTGCATGCGCTCAGCCTGGCTAGGGTGAGCCAGGCCCATGGATACAGGCCAGCAACCAAACATGCCATATAAGAGCATGTACAGTAAGTCAACTCAGCTTGCTTATAGCCGAGACACATCAACAATAGATTACGTGGCGGTGAGAGAAAAGAAGAGAGAGAATGGAATCGGCGCTAGCTGTGTCGCCGGTCGCAACGCATTCTCCAAGACGGTACTGGCCCCATGCGCACTTTCTCTCCGCTTCGCTGACAGCTGCCGGCCCTCTCTCTCTCTCCTCTCTGTCTCCGCAAGCCGAGCTCGCCTTCGTGGCCGGAGAGGTGGAGAGACTCGTTGCTAGGCTCTTGCTCTGCCGCGGCGGCCGCGGCCCTGCTCCGTCGAGCGCCAGCAGCGGCTCGTGCCCTCCATATCAGCGCGCGCAAGCAGCCGTGGCCCTGCTCCGTTGAGCATCGGCGACCGTGCGGTCCTCCAGCTCCACGCGCGCAGGCGCCGGTAGCTTTGCTCCGTCACGCGCTGGTGGCCGCTGTCTCCCTCCCATCTCTGCGTATACAGGCCTGCGGTGGTTGCGTATGAAGATTGAAGACTGAGAGGGAAGAACGCATTGTTGAAGATAAGGTGGGTCCCACACAAATAAAAAAAATATTTTGCAAAGAGTAAAATGCATGGTTAGTCCACTGACTTGCGCGGCTGTGTCGAATTGGTCCCTCAACTTTGAAAACGCATTTTTTGGTCCATAAACTTGCATTGTGTGGCATAAAGAGTCCATACCCCTTCAAGTCACGTTTTTTTGCCTGAGTGGACACGCCACCGTGGCAAGTCAGATGGCCGTCAACGCGCGTGCAGCGCACGTGATGCCTCTGGGCCGCGGCCTTTTAGCACAAAGGCCCTGGAATTTCTTGCGCCTCTCATTCCCCAATCCCCAATCCCCAATCCCCAATCTCTTCTCTCGATTTCTCTCTCCCTCTCCGACATCGCAACGTCGTAGGCGTCCACGGGCGGTGCGGCAGCGGAGGCGGCCACAGGCGCCGGGCGGTGCGGTGGCGTAGGGCGTGCAACAGATCCGCGTCCAAGAGCAACGAAGCAGGCGACTAAGGAGGCCATGGATCCGCGCGGGCTACTTGCCGGCGGCGCTGGCGGATCTGCGGCGTCAGGTGGCGGATCTGCGCCAGCAGCGGCAGTAGGCACAGACTTGCTAGCTCCCCTTCCCTTGATCTCTTGCATTGAGTGTCATCGATTCAATGTGGTCAGGCGGGTTTCCAAGCAACCCTGGAGTGCAGGGGAAGTTTTCTACTGTTGCCCAGCACACAAGGTAAAATCCATATTTTTGCTGTCCGTTGCTTCCTTGGCTAATGATCTGTTGATATGCAGCGCAATGGTGAAGGTTGCCCTTTCTTCAGGTGGGAGAATGAGTACCTGAAGGTCCTTCAGTCCAAATACTTGGAGCCAGAAGATGCAGCCATGGTTGCGGAGTACAATAACTATTTGAAGATGAAACAGCCTGCCTGCACTTTGTTGATTGAACCTGATCAGAGCAAAGAATATAGGGCAATCGTAGTGGTAGGAAGTGAACTAATTAAACTCATGAAAGTTCAGTGTGTATTGTCTCTCTGTATGTTGGTTGTTCTGGTGGTGATGGTGGTTGTGATGTTGATTAAGTAGTGATCAGATGTGATGTATGTGAAGCTGATGCTCACTTGTACAAATGTTAATGTTATCATCTATCCTTATTAATGAACTGCACATTTTGGTGTCATGAATGAAATTAGTATCATTTTCATTGTGATATTGGTGTTGCTAATGGTTAAGATAGAGTGCAATGACAAGCATGACACAGATAAATACCACATAGGACATATGGTTGGTATTAAACAGATCCAAACGGATGACATGTCCAAAGGCACTAATTTGGTCACATGAGCAATTGGCTTGCAGCCCTGAGCTATGCTATGCTCATAAATATACAAAAGAGTACTCTATACAAAAGGGTAAGACAGCCAGTGGTACCTTAAGTTTCTACCATATATTCTAGCTTAGCATCTATAGCTATGTATTATATCACCTCTCTAACCCAAAAGGAGGGACTTTACAAAAGGGCAGAGCAACATCACAGGCTTTTGTTGCTGCTGCACAAAATGTTAGCTGAGCTCAAGTGTTTGTAGCTGCTGCACAAAAGCATCACAGAGCACAACACACAATGCTGACTATAGTTCCTTGTGGTCAAGGTTTTTTCTTCACAGGTCCTGCCTTCTTCTTAGCTGCGGCCTTCTTCTGTTCAAAAGCTTCCTTGGCCTTTGCACTATGTTTACGAAGTCTAGTTGTAGTCAATGTTTTCCTAAACGCTAAACGGTAAACAGTCGGTCACCCTTCGTTTAGCGTTTAGACCGTTTAAACGGTGTTTAAACGGAGTTAAACGGCCTAAACGGTTTTGTACAATAACAATAAAATATATATATTTATGTAGGTAAAAATAAAATTTACTAGAATCCATACATATTTACACATGGAAAAATCAAATATTCTACCAAATAATCTTGTTGGAAGAAATTTAAATCCCACAACACTTCATATAATTACAATGTTAATTAGTTTCATGTTGATTGTGATAGATGTAGTCCTTCAATTCACTTAATTATGGATTAAATGGTTGTTTAGCTCATTTAAGCACGTTTAATCTGAATTTGTTTAGACCGTTTAGACGGGATTGAACGGTTTAAACGGGTTTAAACGGCTCAACCGTTTAATTCACCGTTTAGGGCCTAAACAATACGGCCGACTTCTGTTTACCGTTTAAACGGTGTTTAAACGGACTAAACGGCCGTTTAGGCGAACCGTGGTTGTAGTTGTAGGTGGGACTAGAGTTGCTGCTGGCTGGTTGGTTGCAATGAAGGCAGAGTCAAGTAGAGACCCTTGGTTAAATTCTCTGGTGTTGGCTGCCTGCAATTGAGATAATATTGGTCATGACATAAGATAACATAATTTATGAGGTAACATAATATTGGTCATTACATTTACCTCGTTTTCCATCTGAGATAACATTGTGTCACTCATCTGGCTAAGGGTTGGAGGCTATGAACCATCAAAGAAGAAGACAGTCTACAAAATATGCAAAGTTCAGTACATATGGAATAATACAAATGTACATGAACGTGTAGGATATCATTACCTGGCCAACTAGAGGTTCATCATACTCCATGTGTGATGGTCCAGGTTCATCCACTACATTGGAAACACCTGCAACTCCACGTGTGGGGATCATCTTTGGTATGATTCCTGCCTTTCTCAGAGCACACCCTCTCCTGTTGTGTCCTGTGAATCCACAGTAGGTGCAGGTCATTGTAACCCCATGTTTTGATAGTTTTGGTCCATTAGGGCCTTGTATCTCACATGGTTCCTTCCTTCTAGATTTACGAGGCCTATCAGCCCTTTTTCAAACATTGGGGCTGGATCTTAGTTGCATTAACCTTCTCCCATTCCTTGTAGTCCTTACATGGCCAAATGTTTTGCCCATATGCAACCAGGTAAGTCTCAGTTGAATAGCAATCTGGAATGAATGACTCTACTGACAACCTTTCATGTCTAAGACAAGATATTGTATGAGAGCATGGGATACCTATCAAGTCCCACCTCCTACAGGAACAAGTTTTAGCATTAATGTCAACAATGAAAGAGTACTCTCTAGCCTGCACCTGGAATATTCCCTGTCCTGATGGCAATGCATATGTAACACCCTAAAATTTGAAGAAAAGAAAAATAGGGAAAATGTGATTTTTATATTTATTTTTGTGAAGCATGCAAATTTAGAATAAGAATAATTTTTATAAATTTAAAATCAAATATAAGGGTAGAAACATGATTGAGCATTCATGCTGCTGCATTTGGAGTTTTGTGTTGAGTGGTTTAAATCAAATTCAAATTTGATTTGAAAATCATTTGAAAAATGGATTTGAAAATTCAGAAAAGAAAAAGGAAAGGAATTCTTTCTTCCCGGGCCATTTTTCCTACCGCAGCCCGCAACTCGGCCTGTTTCCTCGCGCGCGGCCCGTTCCCTTTTTCTTCTTCGCGGGCGGCCTCCTTCTTCTTGGGCCGAGCCCGAGCCGCGGCTGCCGGCCCAGCAAGCGCCCGCGTTTCCTTCTTCGTTTCCGGTCGCTGACGACGCGGGCCCACGCGTCAGTCACGTCCCCTTCCCCAAGTCGCCGGCTTCGGTGCTTTCCATGTTCACCGATCCGAATCCATCGTCGAATCCTTCTCCTTCCATAGTTAGCGACGCCCCCGAGCTATAAAACGGACCCCCGAGCCTCCCCGCTTCGCATTGAACCCTAAATCATCTAGCCACGACATCCCGGGAGCGCCACCGTCGGAGCTCCGCCTCCACCGCCGCCATCCCGAGCTGACCACCGCCCTTAGCCCGCCCTCCGGTCTTCTTTTCGCGCGGGGTAAGATCACCGTGGTTCGCTCTTTCTCCCGGTGCTCTCGGTTTGTCGAACGGTGGTCGGTAAGGCCGTTTCTTCGAGCTCCGGCGAGCTCGGGTTTCCTCCGGCCATGGCGCCGCCGTCGGAGTACTGTGGCCGTCGGCGCCTCTTTCTCTCTCCTTCCCCGAGTTGATCTCAGCCTTTGATTTCGTATCCGACGGTCAAGATTAGAACGTACCGGTTCGGCTAACGGTTTTGCTAAAGAGCCCCTGCGATTTTGTCTTTTTGAACCCGCGGTCCAAAGCGTAATCTGGAAAATACGTTTTTATTAAATGAAAACGTAATTCGTTTCGGAAAAAGAAAAATACGCTTTCTCATATTTACAGATTTGCCACTCAGATTGATTTAGCCGTAGAATCTTCGTTTTAACTCCGATTTGATCCATTCAAATTGCGTTAGATTCATATTTGCGAGCTCTATCTAATGGTGTAACTGTACAGTAGGTTTAGATTAATTTATTTTCGAGTTTTAATTAAAGTATTTATTTTTCTATAGGAAATCTTCGGAAATTCATAACTTTGTCGTTTTAGATCCGTTTTTCGTGATCTTCGCGTCTGTGTGATCCTAGTGAGTTGTAGATTCGTTTTAAAAGCTTTTTATCTTATTTTCTTACTGTTGGTGTATTGTTCTAATTATAGCCTTGTTTGTCTATGCATGATTGCCTCTGGATGTGTGTTGTTGATAATGGTTGATCGAGTATAGACGGTGAGCAATTCGTTGGAGATCAAGAGCCTTACTACGAGCAAGATCTTCAGGACCAGTTTGAGCAAGGCAAGTATAGCATGGGATTATCCTTGTTGTCCTATCCACATTATGCAATTAATGTCATTATGCATTTATTCCTTGTTAAGGATGACTTAGTGATTGATCCTATACCTTGGTACCCATTATGATGCATTGATTAGTATGGCTAGTGCTTAAACATGGACTATGATCATGTAAATTGATTAGAGGAATATGCAATAAACATTAAAATATGATTTTGATTCTTGTATAAAGGGGATTAGAGCATGTGTGTTGTTCTGATGCTCTAATTGCTCTCCATAAGGACTCATCTATAAGCGACAATCCGGGATTTACAGTACAACTGTGGGGGCTATATGGCTCTGGCTTTAGTCATATAGAAGGACCTTTTCTAGCTTGTTAGAGGTAACCTTTTTGGCGTAAGAATGGCTTGACGAATCGGGTATAGTGCGGCCTCTGTCCTTATGTGTATAGGCTGCGGGTTATTGTGCCATTTGGAAGGGGGGCTCTACATCTGTTTGCCGAGTGAATCTAATGGCCCTAACTTGTTAGACGAACCTTCGAAAGACTTCATAGTGTTTACCCTGCCTGCTCACCTTGGTAGTGTTTTGGGAGTAATTAACCCGGGCATTTGGGTAACACGACTCACAGTGAAAGTGTACAACCTCTGCAGAGTGTAGAACTGTTATAACAGCCGTGCTCACGGTCACGAGTGGCCTTGGACCCTTATGGAATAGTTGAATAATTGTTTATGTTTATGTTTTTGCTATTCATTAATCATTTCACATGGATCATATGTTTATTGTTTACATTGAGACCTATTGATGCTATTGATATGCTAAAATCATGTTAACTAAAAGCTACATGCTGATAAACCAATGATTATGCCTATTTGAGCCTCATGAACCCCATGTTACACTTGTTGAGTACGAGATGTACTTACGCTTGTTTATTCTTCTTATTTGGATAAAAATCCCGGATGGGTAACAGATGGAGGTAATAGCGACTACTACCTACTTCCCTGAGGATTACTAGTCTTGCTGTCAACCAGTCAATGTACCTGTGACTGGAGCTACCACGAGAGAGATTTTTATTTATACTTCCGCTACATTTGTGTTAAGACTATGTGTTTAAATATCGTGATGTAATAACATTTGCCATGATACTTTTGTTATAATTTGTGAACTTATGTGTGATTGATCTCTGGGCGCACATAAGGGTAAGCATTCCATTTGGTCGATAAATGGGTGTGACAAATTGGTGTCAAAGCCAGGTTGACTGTAGGACGCAAGCCTAGCTAGCAATGGTCGAAGTAGTGTCATCTTTACACTATTTTTATGCTCACTATCTTGCTCTTGTTATTTGATAAATTTTTATGCTTCTTATGTCTCATTCTATTACGAAATTTTGCCTCTATTCTAACTTCATCTAAAAATTCTGTAGATGACTCGTGACCGTAAGACTGCCCGCATCAGCTTTGGAGGATACTACCCACCTCGTGCCCTGCTTGCAACTGAAGAGCCACAAGAGCCAGAACCTCAGGAACAAGAGAAGACCCCTGTAGCACCAGTCCAAGCACCAGCACCTCCCCAGGAAGAGATTGAGCCTGAAGAAGATTCAGAAATCGTTGAGATTGAAGATGGTGAGGAGGAAGATAATGGAGGAGTACAACCCCCGTCTCCACCACATGAAGCTCCTGAAGATATGCCACCTCCTCCAATGGGGTGGACTGTGAGGATCTACCACAGGAATGGAGGGGATGCTGTCTCTCATATTCGCCTAGTGGGGATGCTCACTGCTTACTTCGCGGATTGGCATCCAGCTGTGGAGTATGTCTGCTGGGAGTACACTCATCCACTAGAGAGCACGTACTGGAAGGCAAGGGCAAGCATCTTTGCACACAAGCAAGACAAGGGGGCATATCAGCTGGACAGGATGTTCTCTCATGTGGGACATCGAGCCACCATAGAGGATAGCATTGAAGATGCTGCTTTTGAAGCATGTATGGGTCTTCGCTATCTTCGCTTTAACCTCATGAAGCATGACATCCATCGCTTCCTTCCTCGTGCACACCCCGAGCTTGGTTGGGCTATGACTGATCCAGTGCAGCTAGAGCCACTACCTCGGGTGATGGTGAACTTTGTCTATGACATGATGGACAGGAAGCTGCAACTAGAAGAGATGGTGAGGACACAAGGGAAGACTATCAAGAGATGCCAAGCAACCATTGATGAGCTCCGAGCAAACCAAGGCATGCCCAAGATCTACGAGAAGTTAGAGCATGAGCCACTTCCTTAGGAAGTAGGAGTCTTTTTATGTAATAAGAACGTTCTTAGTAACGTCAGTTGAGTCAGTCGAGTCTGTCGTGTGGTTTGAACCTTGGTGTGCTAGTTGCTTTATTATTATGCTTATGTGTGAGTTGGATCTTTGTTTGAGTGTCTGGACTTGTAGGCATGTCTACAAGTTCCATTATTAAGAATAATAAGTTTATTAGTCAAGGAATAATAGTTGGGTTTGATATTATCTCGTTTCTGTCCTTGCTGTTTTCTGGAGCAGTCTCTGATGTTTCTGTTATAGTTTAAAAACGGTTCGTGCAACATTTATGAAATTTTTATGAGAGAAACTAGACTCAAGCATCTTTCAAATGCCACTGGAATCACCTTTTTATCTAATCTGGTTCGAGAGATATAATTTTCACAAGTTAAAGTTTCTGCACAGTCTGGAATCTGGAACAGTTTCTGTTACGCCTTATTTTTCATAGACTTAACGACATAATCTGGTCTTGAGGTCTGAATAGAAATTGTGGATAATTTCATAAGCTTTCCAACCATATAAAGCACGCCTCTTTTGGACTTCTGTAGCCCGAGATATGATTGAAATACTGAACTGTCAATATTGCTACTCGTCCAGAAAACTTTCAGATCTCATTCTTAATCTTATAAGTGGTTGATAACCTGGATTTCTTAAAGTTTGCATGTTTATGGGTGGCAAATGGCCGGAAGAGGAAGAGACAGAGGTCGTGGAAACATTCCCCCGAATCCACCACCACCACCGCCACCAACTATCGAGCAGTTGTTGGCAGTACAGACGCAATTGATGCAACAACTGGTGCAGAATCAGCAGAATCAGCCAGTTGCTGGAGTTCAACCACGTGATAAGCGTGGTGAATTTTTGAAGGGTCGTCCCTCAGTGTTCACACATGCTGCTGATCCTTTGGAGGCCGATGATTGGCTTCGTGCTGTGGAGAAACAACTCACCATTGCACAATGTGATGACCGACAGAAGGTGTTGTTCGCTTCTGGGCAACTTCAGGGAGAAGCTCAAGATTGGTGGGAGTCATATGAGTATGGCCGTCCTGCTAATGCTCCTGCAGTCACCTGGCAGGAGTTTAGAGAGAACTTCAGGGCTTACCATATACCTGAAGGGATGATAGAATTGAAGGCGGAGGAATTCCGGAACCTGACCCAAGGGTCAATGACTGTAGCTGAGTATCGGGACAAGTTTGCTCAGTTGTCACGATATGCTCCACATGAGGTGGCTAATGACAATGATAAGCAGCGCCGCTTCTTGAAGGGATTATATGATGGACTACAGTTGCAGTTGATGTCCAATACCTATCCCAACTTTCAGACGCTTGTGAACCGCGCTATTGTGGTGGATAACAAGCGCAAAGAAATGGATGCTAAGAGGAAGAGGTTACAGGGACAAGCCTCCAATAGCAACACCCGTCCACGCACTGGTTTCCAACAGAATACTCAGCAGAGACCTCCTTCTGGACAGTGGAACCGTGGTCAGACCCCATTTCGTGGACAGTTCCCTCAACGTCCCCCATTTCAGCCACAGAATAGCAATCAACGTCCACCGCAGCAGAATGGGAATCAAGTGCAGCGCCAGGGTCCTTCCAACAACACTCCTACAAAGACCAGTGCTCCCAATACTCCCAACAGGTGTTTCCGTTGTGGAAAAGAAGGTCACCTGTCTTACAACTGCCCAGAGAAGCCTAACCAGCAAACTCCCCAGAGACAGAGCAGCCACCAGAAGCCCGCACTTAACTCGGGAAGGGTGAATCACTTGTCCCAGGAAACTGCAGTGGAGGAGCCAGAAGTTATGCTTGGTACGTTCGATGTCCACTCTACTCCCGCCACTGTTCTTTTTGATTCTGGAGCATCACATTCTTTCATATCACAATCATTTGTTAGAATACATAGAATCCATTTGTGTGCCATGAAGAACCCTATCTTAGTAAACTCACCTGGTGGAAGCATGCCAGCATCTTATCGCTGTCTTCCAATTAGTCTCAACTTAAGGGGGGTAGAGTTTACAGTTAGCCCTATAGTATTGAGAACAGCTGGGATTGATCTTATAGTGGGAATGGATTGGATGATGCAACAACAAGCAGAGATTCAGTGTAAGGATAAATCAGTTGTGCTGACAACACCAAAGGGTGATAGAATCAGGGTTGAAGTAAAAGTGCAAAAACAAGAGACCGCTACAGTGAACCAGCTCAATGATGGTGCCAACCAAGAAGATCCAGTTGTGGAGGAGTTCCCAGATGTGTTTCCGGAGGAATTGCCAGGTATGCCACCAGACCGTGACATTGAATTTATTATTGAATTATTACCTGGAACTGCACCTATAGCTAAGCGTCCATATAGAATGGGAGTAAATGAATTAGAAGAACTTAAGAAACAAATTAAGGAGTTACAGGATAAGGGTTTTATTCGTCCTAGTTCGTCACCATGGGGTGCACCAGTGATTTTTGTGGATAAGAAAGATGGAACTCAGAGGATGTGTGTAGATTATCGGTCTCTTAATGAGGTTACTATTAAGAACAAGTATCCACTGCCTAGAATTGATGACCTGTTTGATCAGTTGAGAGGAGCTTGTGTATTCTCCAAGATTGACCTTCGCTCTGGATATCATCAATTGAAGATTCGTGCCAGGGATATACCCAAGACAGCATTTACTACACGTTATGGGTTATATGAGTATACAGTGATGTCATTTGGTTTGACTAATGCTCCTGCATACTTCATGTATTTAATGAATAAGGTGTTCATGGAATATCTGGACAAGTTTGTAGTGGTATTCATTGATGATATACTAGTGTTTTCCAAGACGGAGGAAGAACATGCTGAACATTTGAGGTTGGTCTTGCAGAAGCTCAGAGAACACCAATTATATGCAAAAAGGAGTAAATGTGAGTTTTGGCTTAAGGAAGTTTCTTTTCTAGGTCACATCGTTTCAAATGGAGGAATATCAGTAGATCCTGGCAAGGTGAAAGATGTATTGAACTGGAAACCACCTATCAACGCAAGTGAGATCCGTAGCTTTTTGGGATTGGCTGGTTATTATAGAAGATTTATAGAGGGATTTTCCAAGCTTGCAAAACCAATGACTGCATTGTTGGAGAAGAATGCCAAGTTTGTGTGGTCCGAGAAGTGTCAGGCTAATTTTGAGGAATTAAAGAAAAGATTGACTACTGCACCTGTCTTAGTTTTACCAGACTTGAATAAACCTTTCTCTATCTATTGTGATGCATCTCGATTGGGATTGGGATGTGTTCTGATGCAAGAAGGTAGAGTTGTGGCATATGCATCGAGGCAGTTAAGGAAGCATGAGTTAAATTACCCTACTCATGATTTGGAATTAGCTGCAGTGGTTCATGCATTAAAAATATGGAGACATTATTTGATTGGACACAAGAGTGATATATACACTGATCACAAGAGTCTCAAGTATATTTTCACTCAAACAGATCTGAACTTGAGGTAGCGTAGATGGTTGGAGTTGATAAAAGACTATGATCTAGAGGTGCATTATCATCCCGGAAAGGCCAACGTTGTTGCTGATGCTCTTAGTAGGAAGAGTTATGCAAATGAAATACAAGTAATGCCTATTCCTAAGGAATTGTGTGCTGAGTGTAAGCATCTGAACTTAGGATTTACTACTAATGCAGTGGAACTAGTATTGGAGCCTACTCTGGAGCAAGAAATCCGTAAAGGTCAGCAGAAGGATGAAAAGTTGAGAGAGATAGCTGAAAACATAGCGAAAGGAAAATCTCCAGGATTTCGTAAGGATGAAAATGGTACGCTATGGTTTGGGAAAAGGTTGTGTGTGCCCGAAGATAGGGAAATCCGAATGGCAATTCTGCGTGAAGCTCATGAGTCAGCTTATTCCATACATCCGGGTAGTACTAAGATGTATTTAGATCTGAAAGAGAAATATTGGTGGTATGGTTTAAAGAGAGACGTAGCTGAGTATGTTGCTTTGTGTGACACTTGTCAAAGGGTGAAAGCGGAACATCAGAGACCTGCAGGATTGTTACAACCTATGCAGATACCCAAGTGGAAATGGGAAGAGGTCGGTATGGATTTTATAGTTGGGTTACCACGGACTCAACGAGGATATGATTCAATTTGGGTGATAGTGGATCGTCTGACTAAGGTTGCTCATTTTCTGCCTGTGAAGACTACATATAGCAGTGCGAAACTGGCAGAGTTGTATATGGAAAGAATAGTGAGTCTACATGGAGTTCCTAAGAAGATTGTGTCTGATCGAGGTACTCAGTTTACATCTCATTATTGGCAGCAGTGCGAAACTGGCAGAGTTGTATATGGAAAGAATAGTGAGTCTACATGGAGTTCCTAGAAGATTGTGTCTGATCGAGGTACTCAGTTTACATCTCATTATTGGCAAAAGATACATGAATCATTGGGGACCAAACTAAATTTCAGTACAGCTTATCATCCTCAACAGATGGTCAAACAGAGAGAATTAATCAGATATTGGAAGATATGTTGAGAGCTTGTGCTCTACAATATGGTACTAGCTGGGATAAGAGTTTACCATACGCAGAGTTCTCTTATAACAATAGTTATCAGAAGAGTCTTCAATGGCACCGTTTGAGGCTCTGTATGGACGAAAGTGTAGGACCCCGTTGTTCTGGAATCAGACAGGGGGAGAGTCAAGTGTTTGGACCTGATGTATTAAAGGATGCTGAAAAGAAAGTAAGAATGATTAGAGATAATCTAAAAATAGCCCAGTCTAGACAGAAAAGTTATGCTGATACTCGCAGAAGAGAGTTGACATTTGAGGTAGGAGATTATGTTTACTTGAAAGTGTCACCCATGAGAAGTGTGAAGAGATTTAACATGAAGGGTAAATTAGCACCAAGATATATTGGACCTTTCAAGATTATAGAGAGACGTGGTGAAGTGGCATATCAATTGGAATTGCCCGAGAGTCTGGCAGGTGTACATGATGTGTTCCATGTGTCACAATTGAAGAAATGTTTACGAGTACCAGAAGAACAGATTCTGATAGAGGAACTCACTGTTAAGGAGGATCTTACATATGAGGAGTTCCCGGTTAAGATTTTGGAGACTGCGGACAGAGTCACAAGAAGTAGAACAATCAAAATGTGTAAAGTACAGTGGAATCGGTATAACCAGGCTACTTGGAAACGAGAAGAGGATCTGAGAAAAACCTACCCGCAACTGTTTGAGTAAGCACCGGTCCGAATTCTCGGGCGAGATTCATTTTAAGGGGGTAGAATTGTAACACCCTAAAATTTGAAGAAAAGAAAAATAGGGAAAATGTGATTTTTATATTTATTTTTGTGAAGCATGCAAATTTAGAATAAGAATAATTTTTATAAATTTAAAATCAAATATACGGGTAGAAACATGATTTGAGCATTCATGCTGCTGCATTTGGAGTTTTGTGTTGAGTGGTTTAAATCAAATTCAAATTTGATTTGAAAATCATTTGAAAAATGGATTTGAAAAATTCAGAAAAGAAAAAGGAAAGGAATTCTTTCTTCCCGGGCCGTTTTTCCTACCGCAGCCCGCCAACTCGGCCTGTTTCCTCGCGCGCGGCCCGTTCCCTTTTTCTTCGTCGCGGGGCGGCCTCCTTCTTCTTGGGCCGAGCCCGAGCCGCGGCTGCCGGCCCAGCAAGCGCCCGCGTTTCCTTCTTCGTTTCCGGTCGCTGACGACGCGGGCCACGCGTCAGTTCACGTCCCCTTCCCCAAGTCGCCGGCTTCGGTGCTTTCCATGTCACCGATCGAATCCATCGTCGAATCCTTCTCCTTCCATAGTTAGCGACGCCCCCGAGCTATAAAACGGACCCCCGAGCCTCCCCGCTTCGCATTGAACCCTAAATCATCTAGCCACACATCCCGGGAGCGCCACCGTCAGGCTCCGCCTCCACGCCGCCTATCCCCGAGCTGACCACCGCCCTTAGCCCGCCCTCCGGTCTTCTTTTCGCGCGGGGTAAGATCACCGTGGTTCGCTCTTTCGGTGCTCTCGGTTTGTCGAACGGTGGTCGGTAAGGCCGTTTCTTCGAGCTCCGGCGAGCTCGGGTTTCCTCCGGCCATGGCGCCGCCGTCGGAGTACTGTGGCCGCCGGCGCCTCTTTCTCTCTCCTTCCCCGAGTTGATCTCAGCCTTTGATTTCGTATCCGACGGTCAAGATTAGAACGTACCGGTTCGGCTAACGGTTTTGCTAAAGAGCCCCTGCGATTTTGTCTTTTTGAACCCGCGGTCCAAAGCGTAATCTGGAAAATACGTTTTTATTAAATGAAAACGTAATTCGTTTCGGAAAAAGAAAAATACGCTTTCTCATATTTACAGATTTGCCACTCAGATTGATTTAGCCGTAGAATCTTCGTTTTAACTCCGATTTGATCCATTCAAATTGCGTTAGATTCATATTTGCGAGCTCTATCTAATGGTGTAACTGTACAGTAGGTTTAGATTAATTTATTTTCGAGTTTTAATTAAAGTATTTATTTTTCTATAGGAAATCTTCGGAAATTCATAACTTTGTCGTTTTAGATCCGTTTTTCGTGATCTTCGCGTCTGTGTGATCCTAGCGAGTTGTAGATTCGTTTTAAAAGCTTTTTATCTTATTTTCTTACTGTTGGTGTATTGTTCTAATTATAGCCTTGTTTGTCTATGCATGATTGCCTCTGGATGTGTGTTGTTGATAATGGTTGATCGAGTATAGACGGTGAGCAATTCGTTGGAGATCAAGAGCCTTACTACGAGCAAGATCTTCAGGACCAGTTTGAGCAAGGCAAGTATAGCATGGGATTATCCTTGTTGTCCTATCCACATTATGCAATTAATGTCATTATGCATTTATTCCTTGTTAAGGATGACTTAGTGATTGATCCTATACCTTGGTACCCATTATGATGCATTGATTAGTATGGCTAGTGCTTAAACATGGACTATGATCATGTAAATTGATTAGAGGAATATGCAATAAACATTAAAATATGATTTTGATTCTTGTATAAAGGGGATTAGAGCATGTGTGTTGTTCTGATGCTCTAATTGCTCTCCATAAGGACTCATCTATAAGCGACAATCCGGGATTTACAGTACAACTGTGGGGGCTATATGGCTCTGGCTTTAGTCATATAGAAGGACCTTTTCTAGCTTGTTAGAGGTAACCTTTTTGGCGTAAGAATGGCTTGACGAATCGGGTATAGTGCGGCCTCTGTCCTTATGTGTATAGGCTGCGGGTTATTGTGCCATTTGGAAGGGGGGCTCTACATCTGTTTGCCGAGTGAATCTAATGGCCCTAACTTGTTAGACGAACCTTCGAAAGACTTCATAGTGTTTATCCTGCCTGCTCACCTTGGTAGTGTTTTGGGAGTAATTAACCCGGGCATTTGGGTAACACGACTCACAGTGAAAGTGTACAACCTCTGCAGAGTGTAGAACTGTTATAACAGCCGTGCTCACGGTCACGAGTGGCCTTGGACCCTTATGGAATAGTTGAATAATTGTTTATGTTTATGTTTTTGCTATTCATTAATCATTTCACATGGATCATATGTTTATTGTTTACATTGAGACCTATTGATGCTATTGATATGCTAAAATCATGTTAACTAAAAGCTACATGCTGATAAACCAATGATTATGCCTATTTGAGCCTCATGAACCCCATGTTACACTTGTTGAGTACGAGATGTACTTACGCTTGTTTATTCTTCTTATTTGGATAAAAATCTCGGATGGGTAACAGATGGAGGTAATAGCGAGTACTACGCCTACTTCCCTGAGGATTACTAGTCTTGCTGTCAACCAGTCAATGTACCTGTGACTGGAGCTACCACGAGAGAGATTTTTATTTATACTTCCGCTACATTTGTGTTAAGACTATGTGTTTAAATATCGTGATGTAATAACATTTGCCATGATACTTCTGTTATAATTTGTGAACTTATGTGTGATTGATCTCTGGGCGCACATAAGGGTAAGCATTCCATTTGGTCGATAAATGGGTGTGACAGCATAACATATATTTGACCATTCTGTATTTTTCTGCAACTTCTTCCTAATCTTAGGACATACAGCCCCAAACCACTGTTCTCCAACTTGTTTTTCCTTGTTATAGAACCTGGACATAAGCTTGCATCTAATTGTTTCCAACATACTTAGCACAGACATCTCCCTAGCCTCTAGAATGTAGTTATTAAAGACCTCACAAGCATTGTTTAACAAGATATCACATTTGGGAAAAGTACTGAAAAAAGCCCTACACCAAGTCTGTGGTGGCATCTTCTCAAGCCAAGCAAATGCTTTCCGATCTAAAGCCCTCATCTTATCCATGTTCCTGTTCCACTGGACCACTGAACTAGACCTAGCACAAGTCCACAACCGGTTCTTCAAATTCTCACCTTTGAAATATTGTTGGAAGTTGTTGTAGAGGTGCCTCACACAGAACCTATGCTCTGACTCTGGAAACACTTGTTGCACTGCTGGTATCAACCCCTGCAAATGTAATTAGAAGCATTAGAATAATTGTTATAGACTTATAGGTACTAATATTCACATGGGATAAATAGATATGTTGTTACCTTCTACTTATCTGTCATAATTGTCCATGGACATGTGTTCTCAATTCCAAGATCCTGCTTAAGTGTCAGCAAGAACCACTTCCATGACAAAAGGCACTCTACTTCAACTATGGCCCAAGCAATTGGAAAGATACAATCATTTGGATCTATGCCAACAGCAGTGAGAATTATACCACCATACTTGGTCTTGATATGGCACCCATCCAAGCAAATAATAGGTCTACAAGCAGCCAAGAAACCCCTCTTACAAGCATCCAATGACATGTACAGACTGCTGAATAGGTTGCCATTTAAGTTGATGAAAAAGCTAGTACCAGGATTGCTCCTCCTAAGTTCATGTCCATAGTCCCACAACATGGAGTACTGCTCAACTTCATCCCCCATCACTTTCTTCATGGCCAACCTTTTAGCTCTGGCAAACTTGGACCTTGATGGTGTCAAGTTCCACTCTTTCTGAACTGTCCTAGCGAAATTGGTCAATGACATCTTCTGATCAGCTTTGAATGATTATATGTACTTCTCAGATAGCCACTTAGAAGTACACCTCTTGACACTCCATTTCCTATGGCAAGTATGCCTACCACAGTACCTCTTGATAACCATGCTAGGAGACCTGACATCAACTGATCCATATAATTCCCATGTGCAGTCCTTATCACAAATTGCATGCAGCCTTTTCCTCGTATTCCTTTCCAAGTTATGTCCACTCTCTCCTTGACACTATACTCAGTAATGGCCCTCTTTAGTTCAACCACAAAATCAAATGCCAAACCAACCTTTAATCTAGGATTGCTCAGGTCACTATCTTTGAATGACTGAAACCCCATCCTAACTTCACCTTCACCTTCTGAATCAGGTAAGTCTAGGCACTCTCCATCATCAGTTGTATCATCTCCATCTGCATCTGTGCTTCTGACATTCTTATTTCCTTTGCTAAACTTGTAGCCTGTAGCCACTCCATCATCTGTAGCTCCCTCATCGACATTATCATTAAAGAGGTCATCATCCCCATCATCTACCTCATAATCTGAATCTACAAAGTCAGGATCATCTTCATCTCCACTGGCCTCAACATCATTATCTCCATCCATTTCTTCACTTGCCCTCTTTAAGTCACTGTAGAAATGTGGTAGCTTCTCACCCTCCTTCCTTCTTTCATGGGCAACTTTTTTTGGGCTTAAGACCTTTGGCAATGTGGCCACTGGATTAACAACAATGTCATCCCAATCCATCCCACAAAAGCTACCATCGTGATCAATGTACAGAACAAAGTTCTTCACCTCATGTACCAGTGATTGCATGACAATAATTTCAGTGTCTGAACCAACAATCCGAAGCCCTTGTGGTACTTCTAGACCTGGTAAAAGCCAATACACTTGTCGCTTTGGCTCCTTGGGGTAATGCAGGTCACGAAGAAACTCCTCTATCTCAATTAGTGACCAGGTATCCACCTCACAGTGGTCAAAATGGTCCACCTTGCCATTTAGATAAGATTTGTTTGAACCTTGACCAACAAAAAATCCACCACGATGCAACTCCACTGTGAACTCTTCATCGTCATCCCCTAAATTACGGCAAAAATCAATGTCACTACCAGATCGATGGAACATAAATCATCATACTGTAATAGTAACAAATAGTTCCATAGCTCGCCAAACCCTAACCAATGCAAACTATCCAAAATTCAGTACAATCAACCAACATACTGCCTCCAATCCAGTACAATCAACCAACACACTACCTCCAATCCATAAACAAAGCAGTTTTGCTCTACACTAGACTCACCGTACTTAGGAGGCCGATCCGTCGGCTGCCGCTTCGTGGCCACCATCGCGCTGGTTCACCGTGCCAGCCGCGGATCTAGCGCATGGAGTCCTCCCCTACCGACTCCACCGCCACGCAGCCTCCACTCCGTCCCTCCTCCGCTGCACTGTGGTCGCCTCCACCACTGTCGTATTGCAGGAGACAGGGGAGACAGTGTGAGAGAGACTAGGGATTGGCCGATTGGGGAATGAGAGGTGCAAGGAATTCCAGGGGCCTTTGTGCTAAAAGGTCGTGGCCCAGAGGCATCACGTGCGCCGCACGCGCATTGATGGCCAGCTGACTTGCCACGGTGGCGTGTACATGCAAGCAAAAAATCATGAACTGAACGGGTATGGCTTCTTTATGCCACACAATGCAAGATTATGGACCAAAAAATGTGTTTTCAAAGTTGATGGACCAAATCGACACAGCCGCGCAAGTTAGTAGACTAACCATGCATTTTACTCTTTTGCAAAGGAAGAGACTAGTCTATTGTATACCTTGTCTGTTAGATTTGTTGGTTGTTTATGTGGCTTGGCTTAAAGCTAAGCTTATTGGCCTTGCTCTAAGGCGGCGGCGGGAACTGGTTGTGGTCCTAGACTTCACCTGAAGAAATCGAGGCCCTCGGCCAGATGCTCAGGCCTCGTTTAGTTCGCGAAAATTTTTAGGTTTGGTACTGTAGCACTTTCATTTTTAGTTGGCAATTAATGTCTAATCATGAAATAATTAGACTCAAAAGATTCGTCTCGTGTTTTCTAATCAAACTGTATAATTAGTTATTTTTTATCTATATTTAATACTCTATATATGCGTTCAAAAATTCAATGTGATAGACGAAAAGAAAATTTTTAGGAACTGTTTAGCGTGTTTTGGTCTTTTCCTTGCCTTTCTTCCTCCTAAGCCGTGCATGGCAACGCACGGGAGGACGCGGCTGAAGCAGCATAGTTTGGCCTTCTTGATGCCTCTGGAGGAACGATCGAGGGAAAAGTGAAACGGATGGCTTGGAGATCATCGAGCTGTTGTGAGCTCCGCTGAGAACTTGGGCCGACGTGGTCAAATGAGAAGCTAGCAGAATCCATGGGCGGTGCAGAGAAGCTTCGAGTCTTTCAGATAGAACCAAGGAGGATGGGCAGTGATGGAGAGGCGACTTGCGCTTGGAACTGGTGAGGGACACGGGGCTGTTGGTGTTGGGCATGAGGATGAAGATCGACTCTAGAAACACTAGTTAGTGGTTCATGTGCATGTTGATCAAAATCAGATGCACGAGGGAAGGAAAGGAGGCCACGTGGCCAAATGACGTGCAAGGTAGCTTGGTGCAAGTTTCGTCTCGTAGATAGATAAATAGATAGACAGAGAAGATACTAAAATGCAGCGAAAATATGGAGAAAAAACATTATGCTACAACTAATAAATATAGAAAAATCGACTTGTATCTGAACGTATTATGTCCCTTCGTAACCGACCTATGCCATCCAAGATCCGACACACAAGCCTGAAAAATAGGCACTCCACTCCATCCAGAGTAGATCCATCCCGTTTTCATCCATAGAAAAAAAGAGGATAAAAACTGCTGCCAGTGCCATACTGGTACTACGTGTCTTTATTGTTGTTCTTCCCTCTGCAGAAGAAGCTGGCCGCATGATAAGCAGCAGCAGGCAGGCAGCTCACCTATGGAGCCGAAGCAGCAGGCAGCTCACCTATGGAGAAACACATACGCACGTGCTTGGTTTTGGGGCTTTCGGCCCACTCACCTGACTCGCTCGATTGGACAGGGCAGAATCCACCTGGCCATTGACATCAGGGTCGATGGGCCCATGGATCGGTTCGAATTGCGTTGGGCTCTTGTCTGCACACTAGCTCGTCTCCTGCTGACCTCGTTGTGATTGATCCAAAGCTAGCCAGATTATTAGATGAGTGATCGCAAACACAAACGTCCGAGCTGACCAAGTTAGAGCTACATCATTAGGCCGGATTATATTATTATTATTATTATTATTATTATTATTATTATTATTATTATTATTATTATTATTATTATTATTATTATTATTATTATTATTATTATTATTATTATTATTATTATTATTATTGTTGTTATTATTATTATTATTATTATTATTATTATTATTATTATCTCCTACAACTAAAAAGAATAAAAGATGGACACTTCTCTTGGTACGACAAAATTTTCGTTTGTCTGCCTCTGCTTCGTGCGACAAAACGTCACGCTCCCACGTCCGAATCCCCGGAACCCGCGACAAAAGGAAGGGAATCACTGTAGCCCACAGTCATGCAGCGGATCTCCACGTCCGAATCCCTCCCGCGCTCCCACGTAGGAATCCCTCCCGCACAGTCTGCCCTCAATCATGCAGCCCTCAACGTGATCTCCTCCCGCAATCCCGTAGCCCTCCGCGTAGAAGTGGATCTCCACCGCGATCTCGTCCACGCAATATTGTTGTGCACGCGCCCTCGACGACCAGGCCGCGCGCATCGAAGCACGTCGCCACTGCTGGCCGGTGGCGGAGGAGCCACGGCGTTCCTGCCGGACGCGAGGAGGAACGTCACCGTTGTTGGCCAGTTGTGGAGGAGCTACGCTGTCCGTGCTGGACGTGAGGGAGGACGTGGGCACGCAGCCTCGACGACCTGGCCGCCGCCGCTACACCGCGGAGAGCGCCTCGACACCCCCGCTCCCGCCCTCCCCCGACGGCCGTCCTCCGGCTCCGGCACGGAGAGCACCTCAGCTGCATGTGGACGGTTCACTGCTCGCCACCTAAACGACGCCGGACACCATGACGCCACACCGCAGGCTCTGCCGGACCGCCCCCTGCTCCGTCACGCCCTTCGTCAGATCGTCGTCGGGCACCCAACAGGTATGCCCAGCCCTTCCATGTGAATTTGTTGTATTCGGATCTGATCTAATTACATTTGAGCCTGCGGTTCTTTGTGCTTTGATCTGAATGTTATCGCTTTTCTTGTAGAACATATGCATCCCGTTAATAATCTTGGTGTATCATGTGTTAACTATGATCTCCACTCCAATGAAGCATTTTTTTTTTAAGTGTAGAACTTTCATTACTCATCAGTACCAGCTAAATCGCTGGACACAAACACCCCAACATCCTGTGGAACTACCTCCCAAGTGATTGCAGACTCACTAGGAGATTTACACCCAATCGCAGCCAAAGCATGCGCTACTCGATTACAAATACCAGGACACACTGAAAGAGAGAAAAAAAAAACTCTGAACACAGCAGATGCTTCACTTTGATGATTCTTCCCATTGCGGACAGCATGTAGTCTTCTCCTTCTAGCGCATCCCAGGCCATAGAAGCATCAGTTTAAATTATCAGACGTGGTATGCCCAAGGTGCTGCTTCTCTGACACCTGATAGCACACCCAAAAGTTTAGCATGAAAAACATCCTGGAGGAGATCTTCACGGCCGGCACCAGCCTTCACCACTTGGCCTTCATCATTCCTAATAACGAACCCCCAGCCTCCAGTCTTATCTCGCTCAGAGAAAGCCCCATCTGTGTTCAGTTTGAGGATCCCGTCAGGACGTTTCAGCCACCTTGTCCTCTGAACCGCAACTGCTGCCTGTGGTGTTTTTTCTTGCCGGAAAACGGTCAGACATAGAGGCAGTAACGTATGCCACTTCTAAAGCCAAGCGCCGGTGTCCTTCCTCTCTCTGAGTGTTCATCTCGCCCCTCCACAGCCATAACAAAGTAATCACCATCAGCTTTATCTCGCTACCAAGTGTTGATTCTTGTGCGCACATGGGGCGATCAACAAATATTTAGAGCTCACAGTTCAACCATGCTGCTCCAAATACCAACCTGTATGTGTTCATATCTGATCTAAAATCAGGTATTGTGAAGCTAGCATGTAGCAATGTTGCTACAAGGAAACAATTCAGCTTATGGGAAAATATAATAGGTAGACATGGTTTGTTCTAATGGGATTTCAGTTCATTGTGCACACAAGATGCTTGTTGTTTTATCTGGTTGAGCACCTTTGGAACCTTGGGATCTGTTAGTAACAATTTTTCCTCCGATCCTTGGACATGAGATTGCAGTGTTTGTAAAGAGGGTTTGCAGTTTAGAGATTACTAATTTTACTACTAACTTAATTTTACTAGCTGTCTATCTAATGTTCACCTGCCTGAATCACTGCAACTTACTACAATTGTTTCTCAGCTGTGATAATTGTTTTAATTACCAAATGATCATCATGTATTCTGCAGGTGGGGCATCATTGGTCTCAGTGGCGTGCATGACCCCGTGGTGCTCTTCCATCCATGTGGTGCAAGTTTGATCATTCAAGGGATCTTCGTTTTGTGTTTGTCGTCTTGTCAAATTAAACTGAAGTGGACCCCCTCTATGTCTGGTGGGTGTTCTCAATTTCAATCTAAGTTTCTGTTATCTTTTAGGATCTCACTTGTTTCTTTTATGGAGTTTCCGTGGTAAATGTAGGGTGAATTATTTGTTTATAATTTTTGTCTGTTTTAATATCTGAATTGTTTAGACTTTTTTTGTGCAGTCATTTCCATGGTTACCAACTATGATGAAACTTGATTTCTTCCTTATATTTTTAGGGTGTAGCATTTTCAATAAGCTATCATAAATCAAACAGATCTAGACTTCAAACTAACATGTGAATAATTTCTCTGTTATTGTATGGAAACCTTGTTCTGAACATGGGAACCTCAATTAATTTCAGATTGTGATCTTATGATGCAAGTAAGGTCAGCTAAGGTCATCTGGAACCAGTGGCGGAACTAGGGGGCTAGCAGGTCAGCTAAGGTCATCTGGAACCAGTGGCGGAACTGGGGGGCTAGCAGGGGCAAGGCCCCCGCCCCACATCTGATGCAATAGTGTACACAAGCAGCAGCAATATGCAAATACGCCTTGGTCTTGGCCCCCCTGACTTGTTTGGCTGGTTCCGCCTCTGTCTGGAACTCAGGCGATACCACAACGGCAGCAGCGCTGCAGCGGTGGCCGTGGCTACCAGCATCGGCGACATTGACTTGTGAGCGGCCACCGGTGTTTGTGACTAGCAAGCGGCCGAGCGCCGAGCCACAGCCTAGCAGGCAGCAGGAGGTACGTCTCATCATCCGTCTCGAATTGCTGTTAATAATAAAATAATAAGCCAATAATTGTATCTCTGGTCTATGCTCAAATGCTGCTGTGTTTTTGCCACTAACATTCTGAGTTTTTTTCCATATACTGTATCTATGGTCTACGCTACAAATCAAGTTTATTTTCCCTCCTGCCTACTGTTCATAGTCCGGCAATTGGATCCGGAAGTGGTTCGATGGTCGATTTCATCAGGAAATTCTATCCAGAAGTGTGTGCTATTTGTCCTCATTCCTATCTCCACTGCTAGGCAAAAAACACATATAGTAAAACACTGTTTCAATCCAAAATTAGGGTCCTATCTGATTTGCATAAAATATATTTATTAACTACTGATTATTATATTTATTAACAATATATTGTTGATATAATCAGTTGTTTCATCACAAACTAGACAATGCAAATTTGATCTGAATGGAGTCAGAATAAGATAGTGTTAGCTATTATGCCTCACCAGAAACAAGCTGCTACTGTCCAGTAGTGGATTGTGTCTACAGTCTGAATGTCGTATTCTTATATAGAGTTGACAATGGAAAGACCCTTTTTACTTGGTTAGTTCTATTCAAACTTGTGTCCTTGTTATGCTTTTGGGAGCAACAAGAACGGAAGCCAGCCGCAAGTGACTAGTAGTCAGGGGCCTGCAACAGCCAGCCGCCTGCAGTAATAGGTTAGTGTTGGACAATCCAACCACTGAGTCACTGACAGCAATACCATCTCTAATGTGTAGCTAGGTGATCTACCTTTTACAGATTTGAGCATTCGAATCCTGATTAGCATTAGCATATAGAAATAGAGATAATCAGTGAGAAATTGTTATTTGTCGACTTCTGTGATCAGATCGTAAAAGTCTTGCAACATTTATCCTACATCAATTCTATCTGGAGATATAGAGTGTTGTCTGAATTCAAAAGGTCTTTCTGTTTTAGCTCTGAATGCTGCAACTTCCTGTTAAAATTACTATAGCAGCAAATCGTGCAACCAGATCCATCTAACTACAGGTGCCAGTTCTTGCAGAGATGCAAATTATAAAATTATATATAAGTGAGTTTATCCTTCTTAGAACCCTTCTCTAATGTTCCTAATATTCAGATATCCAATGCATGGAGATGGGGGCACCGGAGATCCGTGTGTTTTAAGTACAAAAGTTTTTTGACAACTTTTTTTGACAATCGAGAGGACGGTGTCCACTCTTTAGTCTTTTTAGTTGTACGGCACCGGAAATGGGGGCGGCCACCACGAGATGCAGGGGATGGACTAGCTCAGGCCTCGGGGATGGTTGCTGGTGTACAGAAGAAGACGAGGATGTGGGTCAGTGGGTGCTGGACTTGGGAAGAGACTGGTGCGGCGCGTGCCCGGCGCTCCACTGGACGGTGGCGCATGGCCTGGCAGCGGCGCGCGGCTGGGCGCCCCCGCCAGCGGAGCATGCCCGGCAGTGGTGGATCCAAAAACAGACTAGGGGGATAGCTGGTAGGAGAGATTTAGCCTGTATGCCCCTTTGAGATCTACAGAATGTTGACCTTATGCATGTTTTGTTTTATTTGCAGGGATATAGCTGGTCAGGAAGGTTCAGGAGTTTAATTCAAAGCTATATTAAAGACTCTTCGGTTTAAATAAATTCGTTAGTCTCTCTCATGTCAAATATAATTGTCCAAGTTTTTTTTTGAGTCATCTATTATTGTTCTAAAATTGATAGTTTAGTCTCCCATTTATTTTCCCTGTTGTTTGGTACTGACAACAAAATTCGTACCAAGCAATATCGAGTAAGCTCAAATGCTTAGAATTTCTGTCTGCGAGTTACTTTTAAGCTAGAGCGAGTTGAACTTGTTAGTATCATAATTATTTCTCATCTCAAAACTGGAACACTGATATAAGAGTGGCCAACCGTCAAACCCTCAGTCTCCCAAGGGTGCATCATCAGCTAATCAGGCAAACAGTCACAAATGATTATTCGGAACTCACAACCATAGAGATTTTGGCCCCCAACGCTAGATAGTGCAGCAGTTTTGTACAGTAAGTGCTAGCGGGTAGCAGGAAGAATGGTGTTCATTGGTTGTTGTAGGACGTGTTCCATAGGGAAAAAAAAATCATAGACAAGTCCACCGGTTTTGGAGTCTTGGTTTGGTCCTGTGTTTATTCACCTTTCTGTACAATTTTAGTAGCATTGTACCCACTGATCAGGCTCTGCTTCCCTTGGTTTATCTATCCTTGATCTTTACTCACTGATCAGATACGAATGCTTCACATATTCACATCTTCAACGATCAATACTTGATCTTTACTCACTGATAAGGAAAATAACGAAACAATAAGCAAATATGTGTCCATATATAAAATCGTAAGCTCTTCTGTTAGGTATATAACGATGCATCTTGTATATTTTTTCTTCATTTCCTTCATCTAATTATGCCACATCGTCCCACTGGTTGAGGTGGACCCGGTTAAGCATGGGGCTTCAAATGGATGCTCCACGAGCTTATGGCTACAAGGGTATAGGGTGTACCCCATCATTTTAGTCTTTAAAGAAACTTTTGATCAGTTTTATCAAAAAGAATTTTAGAGGTTATAGAATGTATATTTCTCATCAAATGTTTTGTTGTATTGTGATCAGGGGAGTTACAGTGTAATTGTGGAATAATTGTGGAAAAATAAAACAACTAGAATGAAAAGTTTGGCTACAAACTTTTAGAGGTTACTGTGGTGTGTGAAATATTTTTAATGTAGCCGCCGTAGTGTTAGCATGGGCATGATGTATCAGGTGATAACTTTCTTTTCAGGTAGTGTCGATGGGTATGTTTTGTTTTCCTAATATTGATTTCTCGTAGATTGGCAAGACTACCAGGAAGGAGTGAAACAACATGAGTACATGATACAAGCTCAGAGAAAATTGTAGTACCACAAGCAGATGGAATGATACAAATAGAAGAAGATTGATGTGTATTTTTGTTTGTGCATCTAAGATTTTTTTTTGCACTAAAATAGATGTACATGTGAACTAAAAACCCATGTAATATTAATGATGGGCTACAAATGAATTGTTGCAAATATCACACTTAAGTATTGTTCTTTCCTCGGATGTCACACTTTCAAACTCAAAATATAAGACATTATTTGTTTCCGTTGCAACGCACGGAAAGGTCTATACAGTTGAGTTGGTGAGCCTATGACGCTGCGCTCTCGCTGACCGTTAATTTCACGAACTTTGTTTTTTTATTAAATGTCACTTTAATATCGGTATTTAATTTCATAATATTATCATCTTATCGTGCAATCTGTGTGTTTTTAGTAAAAAGTTGAGGAATCAATTAATCTTGTTATAGTGATATGAACTTTTATGTGCGTATGCACACATGTACAATGCTATAAATGCATATCTTCATGATTGCAAATCATCAATGAGAAATTTAGCCATGCACAAATTGACGTAATGCACAAATATACAATGCTATAAATGCATATCTTGATGATTGCAAATCATCAATGAGAAGTTTAGCCATGCACAAAATTTAATTTGTAATATTGATATTCTGAACATCACGCTCGCATTATCATTTTTTGTAACAATACAACACGTTAATGCTCAAATTATCATTATATTATTTGTTCCTGTTGCAACGCACGGAAAAGTCTATACAGTAGAGTTGGTGAGCCTGCGACGCTGCGCTCTCTGTGATTGTGTTAATTTCACGAACTTTGCTTTTTTAATTAAATGTCACTTTAACGTCGGTATTTAATTTTACAGTATTGTTATCTTATCGTGCGATCTGTGTGTTTTTAATACAAATGTTTTGTTGTCCCGTTGCAACGCACGGGCACGCTACCTAGTTATTATTATTATTATTATTATTATTATTATTATTATTATTATTATTATTATTATTATTATTATTATTATTATTATTATTATTATTATTATTATCTGGTTATAGGTTGGCTTTCCTTCATCGGAAACAAAACGATCACCCATCGTTTCATCGACCGAATCGAATCCTCAATCGAACGGCCTACCTCGTTTAGTAGCTGGATCCGACATTAACCGGTGATGTGGCTTAGACTTTGTTTAGATGTGTATGTATTCATCTTAATCCATATGTGTTAAAATAGATAAAAATAAAATTAAATTAAGTTCCATTCTAATCCACTCCAACACATGTAAATTGAAGTTGATACATATGTATCCGAACAAAGCCTTAATCGGATACCATTTTCCCCTAAAAGCATTGGTTGTAATTTAGACACATCACAAGCGATGAGTGACTTCTAGCAAGATTTTTTAAAGGCTTATTTCGTTTATATTTTTCTACTAATTTGTAGGATTAATTTACGAATGTGGAAGTTTATTTTATATTGACTAAATATCAAGAAAGACAGTACATATGAAACTTGGAAAAAAAAACGTACAAGTCCACAGCAGTGATCACAGTTGACAGTGCGTTCCACGAGAGAATAATAAAGACAAAGAAGCGTACAACAGGAGGTCGAGCGTTTAATCAACTCGGGGCCGCGCTGACGACCTCCCTTAGCCGGCGGACGAACTCGTCGGCGAACCTTCCCTGCACGGCGTCGTCCTTGAAGAAGTCGGCCCACTTCTTCCAAGCGTCCCCTCCCCCTCCGTCCGCCACCGCCGCCGCGGCGACCGCGTCGCACACGTCCTGGCGCCCGAACCAGCCGTCCTCGTGGCGGCGCGCCACTTCGACGCCCACGCGGAGCTCGCGCGCGAACAGCGCCGCGTTGAGGTACTGGTCGCCCTTCATGGGCAGCATCACGAGGCGGCAGCCGGCGACGAGCCCTTCCACAACGGAGCTGAACCCGGCGTGGGTGACGTAGCACCCCACGCTGCGGTGGCGCAGGATGTGCTGCTGCTGCACCCACCCGGTGTGCACCAGTCCTCTGCCCGACACCCTCTCCGCGAACCCCGGCGGCGGGACGACTGCCGCGCCGTCTGGGGAGTTGAGCACGGCGAGGAACGGGCGGCCGGTGGCCTCGAGGCCCAGGAGGAGCTCCGTCGCCGCGGCGGGCGGCAGGAACGTCTCGCTGCCGAACGAGGCGAAGATGACGGCGCCGTCCGGGAACGCGGACAGCCAGGTGGCCCAGCGCTCGTCCAGCAGCTCCCCGGCCTGCGGCGGATCCGGCACCAGCGGCCCCGCCACCAGCACGGGCTTCTGGAACTGAGCGGCGAGGTAGTCCACGTAGGCGCCCTCCATCTCGGCGCAGGTCTTGAGCACGATGCCGTCGCAGGGCCGGATGCTGGCCACGGCGCGGTCGTAGACGGAGGGCTGGCCGCCGAAGCTTGCGAACACGTAGGCGAAGTCGGCGGCCTGGTACGGCGGAACGCCGGTGGCGGCGAGCGGGGACGAGCCGGGAAAGCCTGCGGGGCCGGACAGGAGGTCGCGCGCCGATGGCGCCGATGCACCGTCGGGGCAGCGCGCGGGGACGACAAGGTAGGCGCCCGCGACGGCGGAGAAGACGCTGAAGTGGAGCGACTTGACGCCCAGCGCCGCGGCGTCCTCGGAGGCCCACGGGGTGGCGAAGTCGAGCAGCACGGCGTCCGGGCGGAGCTCGGCCAGCAGCGCGGCCACCTGGGGCCGGGCGCCGTCCAGCGCGACCTTGAGCAGCTCGGCGCCATCGGGCGAGAGCTCCGCCGTGCACGCAGGGCAGGCGCCCTCGGGAAGCCCCGGCACGCAGGGCAGGCGCAGCGGCACGACGGCCACCCCGCCGCCTGCGGACGAGGCTGAGGACAGCATGGCCTCGACGCGCGGCACGTTCCCGGCGGCCGTGAGGAACGTGACGCGGACGGAGGAGGAGGAGGCCAGCAGCCTCCGCGCCAGCTGCGCGAACGGGACGATGTGGCCGAAGGCGAGCCACGGGAGCATCACCACGTGCATGGGCGCGGCGTCGCGGTTGCCTCCTCCGCCGGCCGGCATGGTGATGGTGGTGCGTGTCCGGTCCTGTTCCTGTTCGGTTCTTGTTGTGGCGAAACTATGGGAAGCTCATGGAGTGGACCAGTGGAGCCTACATATTTGTAGCCGGCAGGTATGGTCGTCGCAACGAAAAAGCATTGTAGTATACTCCGCAGACCGCAGCTGAGCTCATTAGGGCAGGTACATTGGTGCTGTCTATTAGGCGGTCTCATAAATTGCCACGTAATCTTGAGACGACCTAACAGACAACATATACAATGGGTCATCTTTTAAGTTGTCTAGTAGTAGCATATAATTCTTAAAATTATGCATGGACCAAATGAATGATAGGATCGTATACAATCATAACTATGTAGCTTATTTATGTCATTGAGTCGTGTAGACATTAGCATAGGAATATAAAATATGCTATTCATTACAAATCTGATATAATCGTGCAAATTATGCAAGACTTAATCAAATGCGAAGATATTTATTGCAAAGCACTAAAAGATCACATAAATCAAAGTTCAGCTATTGTGCCTATTCTGAAGACGACGACGCCATATATGTTCAACTAAATCATTCTTAAGTTGGGTATGTGTCTCTCGATCACGGATTGCAGCATTTCTTTGTAGTACTCTAGAAAAGCACATGTTGTTCCCTATACGGACTGCTGGTGGTAGAGCATATGATAATCCTGGAGTTGAGTTTAAATCAAAAGACATTGCACCTGGCTGTCTTTGGTCTTCAATAATCATATTGTGAAGAATAATACAAGCTT
Organism: Saccharum spontaneum; assembly: GCA_022457205.1. Classification (NCBI taxonomy): domain Eukaryota; kingdom Viridiplantae; phylum Streptophyta; class Magnoliopsida; order Poales; family Poaceae; genus Saccharum; species Saccharum spontaneum. The sequence continues at coordinate 6,344,093 of CM039610.1, forward strand.
GTAGTGATTCATGTAATTTTCTGGGGAAACATTGAATACGTACCTTTCCTCTTGCATCGAGCAGCTCAAGGCACTCAGATCTGAGTTTTGGACCATAGGGGCAGAATAGTTGGACACAAACGCAGGAGGCATCGGTAGCCATGTCGAGTAAGTGTCGAAGGAACCAGGAGTGGCATGCGCTGCTGGGGCCACGGCTGTCGCCGGTGCCGCTACCGGTGACGGCGACGGAAGGGGCATGCTCGTAGCCTGGGCCAACGGGGCGAGGCGCGGCAGGCTCGGGCGCCGGGGACGACCACCATTTTTGGCAGCGCGCAGGGGAGCCATATGCTCTACTCCTGCGTGCGGTCGCCGTGGACAGCGCCGTCGGAGAGGGATGGCTCAGTTTTGGGAGCAAAGAAATTAGGAAGAGGAAGTTGCAGTCTCCAGATATGAAGACAAGGAACATTGGCGCCATAGACCAATAATTTGGCGCCAGAAATAGGAGCGAGGAAGAATTTCACGCGGGCTGAGGATTTGGCGCGAGCGGATCCAGCGAAACAGCGAGGAAGAATTTCACGTGGGCTGAGGATTTGGCGCGGGCGGATCCAGCGAAACAATGACTTCGGCGTACAATGGAGCGGGAGTCGTCTCATCTAGCGAAAATAATGGACATGAGCTCGTTGTTTCACGAGGCAACGGCTTGACTTTCTCTCTCCTTTCTTTCTCTTCCACATCATCCAAAATCCAACGTGGCGCTGCATGAGACAGCCTATGAGACGGCTGACATGTAGCAATGTACCTGCCCTTAGGGCGTCCTCAATGTCTGGCGAAATCGTTAGCTGAGTCACACACAATCCGACGTGGAGTACCGAAAAGGGTGAGAAAAAAGACTGACGAACAAATAGATGGCCGATTTCATTTGTCCATAGGTGAGAAGGGCAATGATGCAGCTCACTAGCCGGTGAAATAAACTCCACCGTGGCTGGCATCAGGGGCGTCCCTGGGGCCGTGCGGGCTGTGCGATTGAACAGAGCCCCCAAAAATCATGGGTCTCAAGATTTACTAAGTATACTAATTATATACAGTAAATTTGGGCTTTGTTTTAATTAGTAAATCAACCACAGCTGTCTTCTTTACCCCATAAACGTGGCCTGCTAGAGTACAAGAAAGACTTAATGCATTGGTGTTAATAGCACTTAAGAGTGGCATGCTGGAGATGATTGATTATGAATATATTATTGAAGATTTCATTTCAAAGAATGCTAAAAGAATATCGCTTTTCAAATGATGGTTATACAACAAGTATAATCCTTGGTCTACACTGTTGTACTTAGCAATATAAGTAATATATTGATATTTACCATCATTTTCTTGTTTTGGCACTAGATATTAAGCCTTCACCTATTGTTTCGAACATGGCCTCATATTTTGCAGGGACGCGCCTGCTGGCATTTAATGCGGCAGGGAGTAGCAGTAGCTTTGGAGCAGCGCATGCAAGCAATGAAGAGCGAGCCCAGCAGGATAGCAGCCAATAGAAGTGTAGCTGGGCACATACCGCCCGCTTTAGGCCGGCGTTTGGCAAAACGCTTGCTCCACACTCTCTCTCTTCTAGGATTCAGCCGGCACCAACTGTAATACTTGCTCTAACAGCGCAAAATGCGGCTAGTACTCTACGTGCGGAGAGTAGGAGGAAAGAGAAAATAAAATAATATTTTTTATTTAGTTGGCGAAGTCGTCAACACTGCTGGGAACGCCCTCAAAGAGGGAGGAGGTCCACGTCCCATGGCTCATCAGTGGATCCATATGCAGCGCCGTGAGACGCGCGGCTTCTAGCGGTTATTTATTTATTATTGAGCGCCGATAAAAATACTTCAACCATATCGTTGTGAATTGCGATGCCGTCGACCAAACAACAGCATCGATCGGCACCATCGCATCAGTGACCAATCATCATCGGCACATCATGATGGAATGACAGGGTTGTTATTATCACTGGTTGGGTTTTGTCGAGACCGGCTTAATTACCTATCTAGCTACTAGGTCAATATGTCATCATGGCATTTCTTGTAGAGATTAAGAGCAAGCATTATAAGCGGCGGGGAGCAGGTGAGATCTGACATGGGAGAGAGAAAGCAGGAGAGAGAAGAAAGCGGACGACTCGTGAAACGCCGGCAACGAGCTGATGAAATGCACTATTACAGCTGCTTCCCCATTCCTGTTCTTCCACGTTGCAGATAGGCATTAAATAAATATCGGTAGGGTCCACCACGCAGCCCGGGTGACGTGGATTCTTGCAGCCGGCAGGGCGGGCGTATCCATTACCCTTGCTCTAATCTAAACAAATCTTACCCAACCAAGGAATACGTACGGTAGCAACTCGCATGCACGTATGCATGAGGCATGGTACTTTCTGGAGAAAAAAATTGGATGGACGATGGGTCCAGCACCTGTCACGTGTGACCCCCGGCTAGATGGATGACGCATTGACGTGCCCCACATCGTACGGCAGCTGGAATCGAGCGCGTCCCTGTGGTTCCGACGGCTCAACATCGAAGAAATCACTACTCGGCTCCACTTCCCGTCGGCTCAACATCGAAGGAATCACGGCTCGGCTCCGTGCAAATGAGTTGGATGCTGATTTTAAGTCACGCCGAAAGAATCCAGTTACATACATTCCAAATCTACCTACGTTGAATACTACAACTGAATCATATACCAGGAGAATGTATTCATAGTTTGTGGAAGAATTTAAAAGACAGTTTACATTGTCTTGTGAATTGTTGGAAGCTGCGGGGACAAACTTGACATTCTTCATTAAGTATATGCAATCTGATCGTGGAGCAGTAGACACTGAAGATTCCACCATTACATGCTCTTGCCGGATGTTTGAATCGATAGGTATGTATACTATTACATTTCAATTTATACATGTAACCTGTAATATAAGTTGATTAAATTGGCAACTATATCTTACAGGTTTATTGTGCAAGCATGCTCTTAGAGTCTTCAATATGAATGGAGTATACAATTTGCCATCGCAATATATACTGCCTAGATGGACAAAATATGAGAAACCTGGATTCTATATTGAGAGACAAGGAACTGAGAAGGGAGATTTGAAAACACAAGCAGCACTTATATCTCGACAGGCCACATCTCTTGCATTTAAGTGTTCGAAAACCATTGAATGGTGTAATATCATTTAAAAATCCTCAGGTAATAAAAGGTCCAAATAATACACGTTTTAAAAATGTTGTTGACAAGAAGGCAGGGAAGAAGTAGGGTGTTCAGAAGAAAGATAGTGACCTGTCCACTAACTTTTGCTTATGTCTACAATTTCTTTTTTAAAATATTGTATTATCATATATATTTCATTGTAGGTGAAGATCTAGAAAATAATGATGTACAAACAAGAGATGAACGTGCTGATCCAAACCAAATAACTGTAAGGCATTAGCTATTTCCATAGTTTTTCCCTTACAAGCCTGAGTTGTGAACACTTTCTTATGCTATGACAGGATTTTAATGCTGGGACATCTTCAACCATGGATGCTCCTTTTGTGCAAGGTGAATATGCTAATTCCACAATGCCACACTTCAATTTAATTGCAGATCCTTCTGCAATGGCTGCTCCATACTTACTAGGAGGATACACAAGTCTCTTAATGGGAGTTGATCAAGATGCTACAGTGTAAACAGCTGTTAGGAAGTTACATTTTGATGGAGTGCAAAATAATGAATCTATGTAATTTTGCTCTTTTGCTGTTAGGAAGTACCTTTTGCTCTGAATAGGAGCCTTACAGACTTTGCTCTGAATAGGAGCATGTTCAGAATTATGCATTTCAGAGAAACATTGAGATTATTCAGACATCCATTCCACTGCTGATTTCAAAACATCCAAATATATTTCAGATAAAAAACACATTTTACATTATTCTTGTGAACCACTATTTTTACAAATATCAAGACGCTAACCCATCCTCGCCGTGTGCCGCCCAGCTGCGCTGACCACCCCGCCGCCGCGTGCCGTTTGGCCGCGACGCACGAAAAACAACCCCTGCTTCAGGACAGACTCAAGGATGACTGCTCATCCTCGGACAAGTCTCCGATGCCTCGCTGTGGCATCCGCTCACAGGAGAAACCATCGTCTCCCACCGATACACGACGACCACAGACCACTACATCCCCATCGAATGTAGGTGCCTGCTCACCCACAGCTCCGCCGCCCACTCGGACAAGTATCAGTGGAGATGACTTGATTGCGAGCCGATGAAGATGAGTGGTGAGAGGACATCATCTACGGCAAGGTGTCAAGTGGCATACTACAACAAGGGTTTTTAAGGGCGGGTCTCAGGGGCTTTTAAGGGCGGGTAGCCCAACCCTCTTGTCGGTGTTCGGACCCGAGGGGGTCCTAAACCAACGAGTAAAATGCTGCATGTCCCTTTCCTGGATGGTGATGCAAGGAGAACACACGAGGGTTTATCCTGGTTCGGGCAAAAGAAGGCCCTATGTCCAGCGGGGGAGGAGAGGTTTGTATTTCCTTGCACCGAGGTGCTTGTGTAGGGGCTACAAGCTTGCGAGAGAGGGCGACGAGCCCAAGTCTCAAAGGAGAAAAAGAAAGAGTACAAGATGATTGCTTGAGATGTTGATCGCTATGTTGTGTATGACTGGTTGTCCGTCTTCTCTCCAGAGCCCTGGCCTACCCTTTTATAGGACGAGAGGAGGCCACTTGTAAGGTCCTAGATGGCTAGAGGGGGGGTGAATAGCCTATTAAAAAAATCTACAAGTACCACTAAGCAAACTTGTTAGAATAACAAACGGCGTAAAGCGAGTTTTGCTTAGCCAAAGGTTGTGATGCAAGCCTCCTATCCACAAGTCTAGTAGATTATGATATCTAGTTCACACAAGAGCTATGTCACTAAAGAAACACTAGTGAACAAGCTAAAAACACTACTAGCAAAGCTACTACTAGAGCAACACAAGATAAACTAGTGAATGTAAAAGCAAGAGAGAGGATTGTGATTATTATACCGACGGTGAAGGAAGATGTTGCCAATCACCAAGATGATATACAATCAATCAATATTGACAACAACACAAAATGAAGACCAATCACCGGGAGACAAGAGACACAATATTTGTTCACCCGGTGTTCACTTGTGCACCGACAAGCTACGTCACCGGTTGTGTCGACCAACACCTAGATGGTTCCTCGGTGTGACCCTCAAGTCACTTGCCCCTCAAGGCACGCCCCGCAAGGCACCGCAAGACACCACTCTCAAGTGAGGTAACTCAATGACACGCGGATTCCACTAGAGTTGCTTTTGGCGTCCCGCCGAGGAAAGCACAAGAACCTCTCACAATCAACCGGAGGTGGCCAAGAACAATCACCTTCTCTTGCCAACGCCTCCAACAATCTCCAAGCCGGCTAGGAGCGGTACTCTCCAAGAGTAACAAGAAATCCACCGGCTAAACCACCCACAAGTGCCACTAGATGCTCTCAAGCTATGCAATGCACTTTGGGATCACTCAATCTCACTTTTGATTTGCAATCAAGCAAGAGAGATGAGTGGGAGGAGTAGCTCTAGCTCAAAGGATGCACAAGAGTGTTAGAAATGTCAAGAGACCTCCCAAAGGGCCGGCCAACAAGTATTTATAAGCATCCCATCCAAATAGAGCCGTTACAACTCCACTTGTCCGTTTTTCGCGGGACCACCGGATGCGCCGGTCGTAATTGACCGGACGCGCTCAACCGCGTCCGGTGCCTCTGCGACGTCCACGTGTCCACTGATTTCAAATTCGTCCGTTAGATCCTCCAACGGTCACTGCGCGCCAACGGTCAAACGAGCGACCGGACGCGCTGCTGCGAACCACCGGACGCGCCGGTGCGCACAGAACCCGCGCGCGCGAAGACATGACCGGACGCGCTCCTCGCAACCACCGGACGCCACAGTACCCGCGTCCGGTGGGAGTCCAGTAAGCTCCCTGGACCACCGGACGCGTCCGATGGTGTGTGACCGGACGCGGACCGCGTCCAACGTCCTCGGTTCCCTCAGGGCGCAAGACCGGACGCGCCGGTCCCGTGGGTCACCGGACGCGCCGGTGTCAAACCCTAGCTCGCGCGCCTGACCCTGACGCTGTACTGACCGGACGCGCCGGTCGAAACTGACCGCGTCCGGTGCAGCGTCCGGTGCAGCGTCCGGTCACCTCTGTGACCGCGTTCGCCTCCGTTTCTTTTCCGACTTCCGGCGTAGTGGAAAATAGGCATTTCATTTCTCCGAAATTGCCTGAATCCCGCGCTCGCACGCTCGGCGGGAGGGAGAGAGGAACCCAAACCCCTCTCTTCCCGCAAACCACAGCGCGACCAACGCCACCTTTGCAAATGTGCCAACACCATCAAGTGTACATCTCCATGTGCTTGTGTGTTAGCTTTTTCTCAATCATTTTCAAAGGTTTTCCAGTTAGCTCACTAGGCCCTACATGCAATGCACTTCATGAATTCACCTAGTGGCACCCGTGCATCGAATAACCGATAAGACTTCCCCTCTTAATAGTTCGGCTATCGACCCTAAACCACTCACACCCTCTATGGTGTCTTGAGTGTAAAACAAAATGGCCCTATGGTTATACCTTTGCCTTGAGCCCATTTTGTTTCTCCAAATGATATGTTCCACTTCATATCATCACATGACCGTCTCGATCCATCGACCTTGACTTCACTTGCTCTTTACCGTTGCATTGGTCCGTTGGCGCCAAGTCTTGCTCAAGCTTCACCATCGCATGGTCCTTCGCTTCGAAGCCTCGACTAGCCCTTCACCTACACAACCGGTCCATCGAGCCAAGCCTCATCTTGGTCTTCACCATCTTGGTCATATGAGTTAATGTCATGTCTCATATTCAATGACCACCTTTATCTAAATCATCCACTTAGATACAAAGGTTAGTCCTAGGTTTCATCAATTAGCCAAAACCAAACTAGGGACTTTCAATCTCCCCCTTTTTGGTAATTGATGACAACCCTCACAAAGATGATTTTGATAATAAAAGTTTTGAACTTGTCATACTTGTCCAATCATTTTGCTCATAAGTAAAGTTTGGACAATTATCACAAGCTCGGTTTTGGTAGCATTAGCTCCCCCTACATATGTGCATAGAGTTTGGATTGAAAGCTTTGCACATATTCATGGATAGAAGTGTTGGGAGAGTAATTCTACCAAAAGGATGCTAAGGTGTAAGAAATGGACCTTTGAAGCGTGATACCAATCGGAGTTGCCTTTACACCATCCTTAGCATCATGAAGTAACTAGACATCCATCAAAACTCAAGAACCCCATGAGATCAACATTATAAGTAAAGGTTCTTGGACCACTTGTAAAACTTTAGGTAAGTCTAGATACCACATGTAAAACTATTCCTATGCATGCTAGTAGATCATTTCATCATCCAAGTTCTATACTAGCATTGCACCACACAAGCATGTATATTGGATTTAAATACATGTGCAATGAGCAAGTCATATGAAAATGCACAAACAAATGCAACAACTTTGTTTATGAGCTTGCTCCCCCTACTTGTGTGCATCAAAAATTTTATTTACCCCTTTATCATGTTGAATCATCTTTTTCTCTCCCCCTTTGTCAACAACTTACCCAAAAAAATGGGATCAAATTGTGGAGAGAAGAAAAGTGTTTGATGGAGTAGGTTAAAATTCATCAATTTTGGTTCAACCTAGAACACTTGCCAAAGATATTTAATTCGATTTGAACCAAAGACAAGCTTCTTCACACCTCATAAAAAAGGGTTATCTTGCCTATGTTGAATTAAACACTTATAGCAAATCTTCTAGATTCAACACTAGGTTTGCAAGCTCACAAACATGTCATATGCCACCACTAGATCAAATCAAACATAGAGGCAATAGTGGTAACATATATCCATCAAATTCATTTGATTTATCATGAATGCTCATGCATACCACTTAATATGTCTACATGCTCTAGCAAGTCCTTAGCATAGAATGAATGACATGTCAATCAACTTTACCTTGCAATGTCGAAGGAGAGGCATGTCAATAAGTGAGTGGGGTGCATTCAACTCATGTTTGAGAAATCAAGAATGTTCAATTCATTCCTTAGCTTGCAGAACCTCTTTTCATCAAGTGGCTTAGTGAGAATATCGGCAAGTTGATCATCGGTGCCAACACTTTCAATGACAATATCTCCCTTTTGTTGATGATCTCTAATGAAATGATGTCTTATGTCAATATGCTTTGTTCTTCCATGTTGAACCGGGTTTTGTATCATCTTGATTGCACTCTCATTATCACATAGCAATGGCACATTCTTGAAGTTGAGGCCATAATCCTTCAAAGTTGATTTCATCCATAGCAATTGTGCACAACAACTCCCCGCACTCACATATTCGGCTTCGGCGGTAGAGATTGCCACACTATTTTGTTTCTTTGAGGACCATGACACTAGTGATCTTCCAAGTAATTGACATGTGCCACTTGTGCTCTTTCTATTGATCTTGCAACCCCCATAGTCGGAGTCCGAATATCCAATCAATTCAAACTTTGACCCCTTGGGATACCATAGTCCAACATCTCTTGTTTGCTTCAAGTACCTCAATATTCTCTTTGCGGCCGTGAGATGACTCTCTCTAGGTGAGGCTTGATATCTAGCACACATGCAAACACTAAACATGACATCCGGCCTTGATGCGGTGACATAGAGTAGACTTCCAATCAAAGACCGATATTCCTTTTGATTCACCATATTGCCATCAAGATCACTAACCAAATTGCCATTTGTACCCATTGGAGTTGAAATTGGCTTTGCATCTTGCATTCCAAATTTCTTCAACATGTCCCTTATGTATTTCCCTTGACTCACAAATGTCTCATTCTTCAATTGCTTTACTTGGAGACCAAGGAAGTAGCTAAGTTCACCAATCATAGACATTTCAAACTCTTTGGCCATCATAGCACCAAATTCTTCACAATAAGCTTGATTGGTTGATCCAAAGATGATGTCATCAACATATATTTGCACTATGAATAGATCATTTCCAATCTTCTTGGTGAATAGAGTTGTATCAACCTTGCCCATCTTGAATCCCTTAGAGAGAAGGAAATCCCTTAGCCTCTCATACCATGCTCTAGGTGCTTGCTTTAAGCCATATAAAGCCTTCTTCAACTTGTACACATGGTTGGGTTTCTTGTTATCTTCAAATCCGGGCGGTTGCTCAACGAAGACTAACTCATTGATGATCCCATTGAGAAATGCACTTTTGACATCCATTTGATATAGTTTGATGTTGTGTGCACAAGCATAAGCCAATAGAATCCTTATTGCCTCCAATCTCGCCACGGGAGCATATGTTTCATCATAGTCAAGACCTTCAACTTGAGTGTAACCTTGAGCAACTAGTCTTGCTTTGTTTCTCACTACAATGCCATCTTGATCTTGCTTGTTTTTGAACACTCACTTGGTTCCAATCACATTGTAGTCATTTGGCCTTACTACCAACTCCCAAACATCATTTCTTATGAAATTGTTAAGCTCTTCTTGCATAGCCATGATCCAATCGGCATCCCTCAAAGCTTCTTCTATCTTCTTTGGTTCTATGGTTGACACAAATGATGCATGCTCACAAAACATAGCCAATCTTGATCTTGTTTGCACACCACTTCTAATATCACCAATAACACTATCAATGGGGTGATCTCTTGCAATGTGTTGTGGTTGGAGTACTTGCATTTGATTGCTTGAGCTTGGTTGATCACTTGATGTATCTTGATGAGAGGAACTAGCACCTTGATCTTGCACTTGAGAGTCACTCACTAGCTTGAATGGTGAATTGAGCACTTGATCTTTATCATCATCTTGAATATCAATTACTTGCTTTGCTCTAATGTCCCCAATATCCATGTTCTTCATTGCTTCCACTAATAGAGTTCCACCAATATCATCTAGATTTTCTTCTTCATCTTGTGACCCATTGGTTTCATCAAATTGCACATCATGGACTTCTTCTAGAATGCCACTTGAGTTGTTCCAAACTCTATAAGCTTTGCTTGTAGTTGAATAACCAAGTAGGAACCCCTCGTCACATCTCTTGTCAAACTTCCCCAATCTAGTGCCTTTCTTCAAGATATAGCATTTGCAACCAAAAACCCTAAAGTAAGAAATATTGGGCTTTCTTCCATGAAGTAGCTCATATGGGGTCTTCTCTAGCAAAGGATGACAATATAGTCTATTGATGTAGTAGCAAGCGGTATTGATTGCTTCATCCCAAAATGATTGACTCACATTGTACTCATGGAGCATTGATCTAGCCATATCAAGCAATGTTCTATTCTTCCTCTCAACTAGGCCATTTGATTGTGGAGTGTACTTGGCCGAGAATTGATGTCCAATACCATAATGATCACAAAGTTCTTCAATTCTTGTATTCTTGAACTCACTTCCATTGTCACTTCTCACTTTCTTGATTCTAATCTCAAACTCATTATGAACTCTAGTGAGAAATGTCTTGAAGGTGTCAAACACTTCACTTTTGTCACTAAGAAAGAATACCCATGTGAATCTTGTGAAGTCATCCACTATGACAAAGCCATACTTGTTGCCGCCTATGCTTGTATATGTTGTTGGTCCAAATAGATCCATGTGCATCAACTCAAATGCTTTGCATGTGCTCATTGTACTCTTCTTTGGATGTGAGCTTCCAACTTGCTTCCCGGCTTGACATGCACTACAAAGCTTATTCTTCTCAAATTCAACATCTTTCAAACCATTGACAAGATTGTGAGTTGTAAGCTTCTTCAATTGTTTCATACCAACATGACCAAGCCTTCTATGCCAAAGCCAACCCATGCTTGATTTGGAGACTAAGCAAGTTGTCAAAGAAGTTTCTCTAGCATTGAAGTCAACTAGGTAGAGATTCTCATATCTAAAGCCCTTGAATGCCACATTTGAACCATCCACACTAATAACTTCCACATCATCAACTCCAAAGATGCATTTGTAGCCTAGATCACATATTTGTGCCACGGATAGAAGATTGAAATCCAAGCTTTCAACTAGTAACACATTGGAGATACTCATGTCATTTGATATTGCAATCTTGCCCAAACCAATAACCTTGCCTTTCTTATTATTGCCAAATGTGATAGAATCAACACCACTATCATTGTCATTTATTGAGTCAAACATTCTTGATGTACCGGTCATGTGTTGAGTGCACCCACTATCAATAATCCAATGCCTTCCTCCAGCTTTGTAATTGACCTACAAGCAAATCAATGAAGTTTAGGTACCCATTTTTGCTTGGGTCCTTGTAGGTTAGTAACTAAGCTCTTTGGTACCCAAATAGCCTTCTTCTTTGGGCCCACAATTGGTGTACCAACAAACTTAGCTTGCACACCCTTCACACCCTTGGTAAGCACATAGCAAGAATCAAAAGGTATAGCATTAACAAGGTTCTTGCTTTGATTCTTTTTATTGCAATTATGCTCTAGGTGCCCAACTTGCTTGCATCTATTGCAAAACCGACCATTGCCCCTCACAAAGCTAGGCTTTGGAGTTGCAAAGGCCGACTTGCCTTTCTTGGGGGTGTAGCCCAATCCCTCTTTGTTAAGAGAGAACCTTTGGCTACCCAAGCACTTAAGCAAGCGGGCCTCACCACCATAGGCCTTGCCTAGGGCGTGAGTGAGCTCATCCACCTCTCTCTTGAGAGTCTCATTCTCAACCATTAGTGAAGCATCACAAGTGAAACCATCACTAGTAGTGGAGGTAGAGTTAGTGGTGGTGGATGAAGAGCTATAAGAAGGGTTAGTATTTGACATGATGATAGGTTCATTAAAGGATTCATCAATTATATCACATGTAACACCTATATCACATGATATAACAACCTCCTTCTTAGCTTGTTGCTCAAGTAGCAATGAGTGAGCTTTTTCAAGCTTGGAATGAGCCTTATCAAGATCCTCATGGTCTTCCACTAGACTCTCATGAGTGGTCTTAAGCTCACTAAGGACTTTCTCAAGTATTGCTACTTTCATTGAAAGCTTCTTACACTCTTTGTCCTTGGCAATGGCTATGTCTCTAGTTTGTTGCATCAAGTCATATAGTTGTTCTTTAGTTGGTTCATCATCATCATTTTCATTATCATTATCATTATCACTATCATGAGCATATTCCATTTCACTTTCATCATCACTCTCATCATATAATACCTTAGCTTCTTTAGCCATGAAGCATGAAGAGGATGAATCAAATAATGATGGCTTCTTGTTGATAGCAATGGAAGCAAAAGCCTTGTTGGATGATTCTTCTTCTTCTTCTTCATTATCTTCACTTTCCCAAGTGATCACATAGGCACCATTTTTGCCTTTCTTGAATATCATCTTGGCCTCTCTCTTCTTCTTCTCAAACTTGTCCTTTTTGTTCTTCTTCTTATCATAAGGACATTCCGCTTGAAGATGCTCGGTGCTATCACAATTGAAGCACTTTCTTTGTTGCTCATTTCTTTTGAAGTTGTCATTTCTCTTCTTAAAGCCTCTTCTCTTGATGAACATGTGACCCATCTTCTTGACTACAAGAGCAAGTGCCTCATCATCAATTTCAAATTTCCCATCTTCATTATTGTCTTCTTCTTCAATGATGGTAGCTTTGCCCTTGGAGGAGGTGGCTTTGAATGCCACGGTCTTCTTCCTCTTCTCATCTTCCACTTTCTCCTTGTCATCAACATCTTGATCATATTTGTCATAGGTCAATACTTCACCAAGCAAATCATTAGGCTTCATTGCTTCAAACCCATCTCTTTGCAACATCATGATCAACATCTTGAATCTTCTAGGTAAGCTCAATAAGAACTTGTGACAAAAATCTTGATCTTGAGTCTTGTGCCCTAAGCTCTTGAGATCATTGACTATCACTTGCAATCTATGAAACATTTCAATGATTGTTTCATCATCCTTTTTCTTGAAGTTCTCAAACTCACTTTTGAGCCCATATAGCTTGGCACTCTTCACAACCTTAGTGCCCTCATATGTTTCACTCAACCTTGTCCACACTTCATTTGCCAAATCTAAATCCTTGATACCCTCAAATACTTTTGTGTCAATACCATTGTAAAGTGTATTGAGAGCCATTCTATTGCATGTTCTATTTGCTCTATCTTCATCGGTGAGATGATCGGGATCAATGATAGCAAAGTCATTCTCGGTGACTTGCAAAACTCTCTCATGAATAGAACCAAGGTACATTGTCATTTTTCTCTTCCAATGAGCAAAAGAACTAACACCATCAAAGAACGGTGGCTTGCCCCCAACATGATTGAACACAATTTGAGCCATTTTTCACACCGAAGGATGTTAAGCCTTGATTAAAACGGTGACCACGGCTCCGATACCACTTGTAAGGTCCTAGATGGCTAGAGGGGGGGTGAATAGCCTATTAAAAAAATCTACAAGTACCACTAAGCAAACTTGTTAGAATAACAAACGGCGTAAAGCGAGTTTTGCTTAGCCAAAGGTTGTGATGCAAGCCTCCTATCCACAAGTCTAGTAGATTATGATATCTAGTTCACACAAGAGCTATGTCACTAAAGAAACACTAGTGAACAAGCTAAAAACACTACTAGCAAAGCTACTACTAGAGCAACACAAGATAAACTAGTGAATGTAAAAGCAAGAGAGAGGATTGTGATTATTATACCGACGGTGAAGGAAGATGTTGCCAATCACCAAGATGATATACAATCAATCAATATTGACAACAACACAAAATGAAGACCAATCACCGGGAGACAAGAGACACAATATTTGTTCACCCGGTGTTCACTTGTGCACCGACAAGCTACGTCACCGGTTGTGTCGACCAACACCTAGATGGTTCCTCGGTGTGACCCTCAAGTCACTTGCCCCTCAAGGCACGCCCCGCAAGGCACCGCAAGACACCACTCTCAAGTGAGGTAACTCAATGACACGCGGATTCCACTAGAGTTGCTTTTGGCGTCCCGCCGAGGAAAGCACAAGAACCTCTCACAATCAACCGGAGGTGGCCAAGAACAATCACCTTCTCTTGCCAACGCCTCCAACAATCTCCAAGCCGGCTAGGAGCGGTACTCTCCAAGAGTAACAAGAAATCCACCGGCTAAACCACCCACAAGTGCCACTAGATGCTCTCAAGCTATGCAATGCACTTTGGGATCACTCAATCTCACTTTTGATTTGCAATCAAGCAAGAGAGATGAGTGGGAGGAGTAGCTCTAGCTCAAAGGATGCACAAGAGTGTTAGAAATGTCAAGAGACCTCCCAAAGGGCCGGCCAACAAGTATTTATAAGCATCCCATCCAAATAGAGCCGTTACAACTCCACTTGTCCGTTTTTCGCGGGACCACCGGACGCGCCGGTCGTAATTGACCGGACGCGCTCAACCGCGTCCGGTGCCTCTGCGACGTCCACGTGTCCACTGATTTCAAATTCGTCCGTTAGATCCTCCAACGGTCACTGCGCGCCAACGGTCAAACGAGCGACCGGACGCGCTGCTGCGAACCACCGGACGCGCCGGTGCGCACAGAACCCGCGCGCGCGAAGACATGACCGGACGCGCTCCTCGCAACCACCGGACGCCACAGTACCCGCGTCCGGTGGGAGTCCAGTAAGCTCCCTGGACCACCGGACGCGTCCGATGGTGTGTGACCGGACGCGGACCGCGTCCAACGTCCTCGGTTCCCTCAGGGCGCAAGACCGGACGCGCCGGTCCCGTGGGTCACCGGACGCGCCGGTGTCAAACCCTAGCTCGCGCGCCTGACCCTGACGCTGTACTGACCGGACGCGCCGGTCGAAACTGACCGCGTCCGGTGCAGCGTCCGGTGCAGCGTCCGGTCACCTCTGTGACCGCGTTCGCCTTCGTTTCTTTTCCGACTTCCGGCGTAGTGGAAAATAGGCATTTCATTTCTCCGAAATTGCCTGAATCCCGCGCTCGCACGCTCGGCGGGAGGGAGAGAGGAACCCAAACCCCTCTCTTCCCGCAAACCACAGCGCGACCAACGCCACCTTTGCAAATGTGCCAACACCATCAAGTGTACATCTCCATGTGCTTGTGTGTTAGCTTTTTCTCAATCATTTTCAAAGGTTTTCTAGTTAGCTCACTAGGCCCTACATGCAATGCACTTCATGAATTCACCTAGTGGCACCCGTGCATCGAATAACCGATAAGACTTCCCCTCTTAATAGTTCGGCTATCGACCCTAAACCACTCACACCCTCTATGGTGTCTTGAGTGTAAAACAAAATGGCCCTATGGTTATACCTTTGCCTTGAGCCCATTTTGTTTCTCCAAATGATATGTTCCACTTCATATCATCACATGACCGTCTCGATCCATCGACCTTGACTTCACTTGCTCTTTACCGTTGCATTGGTCCGTTGGCGCCAAGTCTTGCTCAAGCTTCACCATCGCATGGTCCTTCGCTTCGAAGCCTCGACTAGCCCTTCACCTACACAACCGGTCCATCGAGCCAAGCCTCATCTTGGTCTTCACCATCTTGGTCATATGAGTTAATGTCATGTCTCATATTCAATGACCACCTTTATCTAAATCATCCACTTAGATACAAAGGTTAGTCCTAGGTTTCATCAATTAGCCAAAACCAAACTAGGGACTTTCAGTCGTGCTTTGTCGTGACTGGGTTACTTTAGTTTATATTATCATTGAATGTGGGTACCCCTATGGCATTGGTACCGACAGTAGCCCCCGAGCCTTTAGGTGAGTGTATGTTCACTCTCCTAGAGGTTTTTTGCCGATGAACTGGAGTCATAGCGCTGTTTGCTTCCCCAGCAGGGGCGTCTGAGTGCTTTCAGGACTTCTTCCGGTGGGGGCGCGCGAGCGCACCCGCCGGGTGTAGCCCCCGAAGCCTCGGTGGAGTATTGAGAAAGTCTCCTCCGAGGTCTTTAATCGTGGTTCATCCGAGAGTGGTTGATGCAGCCGAGCCCCCGAGCCTCGCGCGCACGAGGTCGATCGGAGTCCCTGCCGTCTTTCGTCATCCGGCCCTCACGCTCATCCTTCGGAGAGGAGGAGGAGGGGTGGGGATCGTCGTACTACCCCGTTTGGGCGAGTCCGGCGATCTCCGGTGAGCTACTAGCGGGGAGATTCGAGTGAGAGTCCGTGCTCTAGTCGTTAGGAGTCGGCTTGGGGCCCGGGGGAACTCTTCAAAGATGCCAAGGAGTGGTCGTGCGGATGTCGGTTCCCTGCGACGGGATCCAAGGGCTCGATGCCTCCCCCGAGGGGATTCCTGCTTCGTCCTCATCCTTTGGCCTCGAATACGTCTTAGGGTGCCTCGAGAGCGTGGCTCGAGCCCTGGCCGTGTACGGGCGCATCCCTGGTCGTCCCTTGCTCTGTTGCTCGAGGGCGGCTGTCGAACCCAGGTCGAGGGCCAGCCTCCGTTCCTTCGAGACTTAAAATGGGCCCGGAGCCCGTTAAGGGAATCTAGGAATATCCGTCCGTGGATCTCGCCCCGCCCGTTAGCCTGGCGCGCCTTTTTAGAGCGAGATCGGCGCGGTAGTGGGCGGCGTGGCGTTCGGTTACTGCGTGGGGGACGGCCACGTGCCTTGCTCCTGTAAGGCGTGAGGGACGGTTAGGTGAGCGCATTTATTACGGGAAACTGTTCCTACCTTTTTGCGCGGCCGTTGGACTTCCGTCTGGCCTATAAAGGCAAGACCCAAGGGTCCGTGCTTCCCTCCGGTCTCTTGCGCTTCTGCCATCCTCTAACCTCAGAAAACCCTAGCCCTCTTGCGCCTTCCGCCCACATTGCCGCCGCCGCCGCCATCTCCTCCACTTATTCCCTTCCCGTCAGCGCTGATGGCCGGAAAGAGCCAATTCCTCGCTGCCGAAGACTGGGCCTCCTCCTCAGTGACGGAGAGGAAGCTGGAAGAGCTGGTTGAAGATGGGTTGCTGCGGCCGAGGACGAGTCGGTCGCGGCCGGAGTGGATCGCGCCGCCGCCGGCCCACCGGGAGCCGGCGCCCCCGGAAGGCTACGTGGTGAGCTTCGTAAGCTTCCACGAGCGGGGTTTCGGCATCCCGTCGTCGGTCTTCATGCGGGCGCTTCTCCACTACTACCGGGTGGAGCTCCACCATCTCGCCCCCAACGCCATCGCGCAGGCCGCCATCTTTGCGGCGGTCTGCGAGGGGTATCTCGGGGTGGAGCCGCAGTGGAACCTGTGGCTCCACCTTTTCAAGGCCGAGCTCTTCGCGTGGAATGCGGGGGGGAAGGGCGTTTTCTACGCAGCGCGAGTAGGGAGCTGCGTCCTGCAGTTGAGGTCGAGCCGGGCGGACCAGTACATCCCGGCTCGCCTCATCTCCTCGAACAGCGGGTGGCACGCGGGCTGGTTCTACCTCCGCAACGACGACAACCAGCTGCTGAGGTACACCGGCCGCGTGCTGACCGCCCGGGAGGACCGCTGGGTGTATGGTGTGCCGGACGTCGAGAAGCCGCGTCTGGACCCGTTGCTGGCGGCGCTGCAGCAGCTACGTGCTCGAGGCCTGACGGCGGCGGCGGTAGCGACGGCGTTTCATCGCCGCCGGGTGATGCCGCTGTGCCGACGTCGCCTGCGCCTCGACCAGATGACTCCGGAGGCGTCTCTGGAGGGGAGCCGGATGTCGCATGAGGCCCTCACCCTCGAGGAGGGGCTTCGTCGAGCCCGCCGGATGGTGAGGACCTTTAAGGCGGAGGAAGCCGACCGGCTCCCCATGAGGCCCACTGAGGGGTTCGAGCCCGTGGTAAGTTTCTTGGTACGCTTGTTTTTTGGTTCTGTTTGTTTTTGAGACCCTCCCCTAATCCGGTCGACGCCAATGCGCAGGACCTATCGGCGCTGCGGGAGACACGACCGCCGGTTCCGGAGGATCGGCCTGCCCGGGACGCTCGACGGCAGCATGCCTCGAAGCAGAAGGCGGTCAAGGAATCGACCAAGAAGCGGGCAGCCCAGAAGTCCAGGGAGAAGGAGGCGCGGAAGAAACTCCGGCGCCAACAGGCCCTCGACGGGCTCCCTTTGGAGCCGTCGCCCTCTGAGACCATGTCGGGGGAGGACGACGGCAGCAGCGGCGAGGATGATGATGCCTTGTCGCGGTACGAGGCCGCGACCGGGCTGGGGAGCCTCCCCGACATCCGTCCCCTGCTGGAGCCAATCGCGGGGTCATCCTCCTCGGTCATCGTGGTCGAGGAGGTCGAGAAGGACGACGAGGAAGAGGAGAAGAAGAAGAAGAAGAAGGAGGAAGAAGAGAAAGAGGCGGGCCCCTCGGCAGGAGGGGCCTCCTCGCCCCGGACCCAGCAAGCGGGGTCGACAGGGGCGCCTGCCCCAGCCTAGGCCCCGCAAGCTCAGGCGGGGACGGGGGCGGTGGCGCCGACATCATCGTCGGCGGCGCCTCCGTCGGGCGTGAGGACCCGAGGCCAGTTGGCCTCGGAGGCACAGAAGGCGCGCAGCGGCGCGCCGGCGAGAGCCCCACGGAGCGCTCGATCCGCGGGTGGGGCTGCCGTGAGGCCACCGCCTGCCACCTCGAGCGGCTCGGACCGTGGGGGGTCGAGGCCCCTGGTGCCGATCTCCGGGTAAGTTTTCGAGCTTAAGGGGACTTGTGTTCTTTTTCGAATTCGTCGACCGACTTTATCCTTTATTTTTCAGGCTGAAGCGGAAAGCGGAGACCATGGGGCCCACCCCCGTGAAGTCCCTCCGAGCCAGCGCCGCCGTCCTTAACCGGTCGGCGGAGCAGGACGCGGCCTGGGTCCGCGAGGTCGAGGCCGCGAAGGAGCGCCGTCGGCGGCAGGAGGCCGCAGGTGCTTCGACGGTCGTCGGCCCTGACCCTGCGGCGGCGGGGTCAGAACCGGCGAGGGTGGTGGCGCCTGGCCCGGTCGAGGCGGAGCCCAAGCCGCTGTCCTCGGCAGAGGCCGCCGTGGAAGCGGCCACGGTGGGAGCGGCCGCCGATGCGACCGTGGAGGGGGCCGCACCGGCGGCGGGACAGGAGGCGGCATCGGCGAGGGGGCCGCAGCCTCAGCAGGACCCGCCGGTGCAGACGGTGGGCGCGGCGGTGGGCGAGGTTGCCGAGCCCTCTACCGGAGCCCCGGAGGTGGTGGGCGAGGTTGCCGAGCCCTCTACCGGAGCCCCGGAGGCGGTGGCGCCGGAGGTTGAGGTGCCGGTAGAGGGGGCACCGGCGGTCGGAGCGCCAGTTTCTGAGCCGCCGTCGGGCGAGGTACCGGCCCCAGAGGGGTCGACGGTGGAGGCGCCAGCTCCGGAGGCGCTGGTTGCCGAGGGGCCGGTCACCGCCGAGGGGCGGGCGCCCGTGGTCATTACCCTCAACGACGCCCCCCTGGACAAGGGAAAAGAAATAATGGGGGCCGAGGAGGGCGAGACCACGAGCCGGGCTGAAGCCTCGACCCCCGTCGGAGCGGCGGGCGAGGGCAACGAGGCCGGCCCTTCGACCGGGCCGGGAGGTGCCCCGGCCGCGTCGTCATCGTCGTGGCCAGACTTCGCCGCGCTGGCGATAGCGCGGGCCGAGGAGGAGATCCCGAGGTGGGGAGGGCCGCCCCTTCAGTTTAGGGACGCCGCGAACCTCGACGCCGAGCCCATCCTCACTCTGAACGACAGAGATGAGGTCCATCGCTGGCAGTACCTCGAGGGCGTCCGCCAACATCTCGCTCGTCTGCTCAGCGTGGCGTCCGACGCCGTTTCGCGGGGCATGCGGGATGCCACCGAGGTACGATTGATTTGTCAACTTATTTCGCGGCCCTTAGTGTCTCTTTTCTTTGGATTCATTATGTTTTTCGGTTTTCCTTGAGTTAGGAACTCTAGGAGACCTCCCGCCGCAAGTCGCTCTTCATCCGAGGTGAGAGCGGTGTGTGGGCGTCGCTGTCCCGACAACGGGCCCTGGTCGAGGAGACCCAGAAGAGGCTCGCCGATCGGACCGCTGAGATGGCGGAGCTGCGCACCGCTTACTCGACGGTGAAGGAGGATGCGATCCAGGCTTGGGCGGCTGAAGCCGTGATGCGCACCGAGGTGGACAAGGCCCGAGAAGAGGCTGCCTAGGCCCGCCGGGACCTCGAGCCCCTGTCGGCGCGGGTCAAGGAGCTCGAGGAGGACGTCTCCCAGGTCGGCCGTCAGCGGGACGCCCTCAACGTCCAGATCGGGCAGGTGACGGCCCAGCTTGGGGTGCTGAAGGGTGAGGTCTCGGTGCTGAACGGGGCCGTCCAGGAGAAGGACGCGGCGCTCCAAACCGCCCGCCAAGAGATCGAGGCCCTGAAGGCGGCCGTTCGTGAGAAGGACAGCGCCCTCCTGGGGCTCGAGCGGACGTGCGGGGGGCTCCGCGACGAGGTCGTGGGTTTGAAGACCCACGTCGAGGGTAAGTATGACTTGTTGTAGTTATGCCGTCGAGCCTCGTATCGGGTGCTAATTTTGGCTTGTCGCATTCCAGAGCTGGAGAGTGAGAACCGGGAGGCCCACTCGACCGCCAACTCCCTGCAGAGCCTCCTCGAAGCCGAGACCCGGAGGACCCAGTTGCTCGAGGGCGCGATTACCACGGTGTGCGACGGTCTGGGGGTCGAGCCCGACGCCGACACCGGAGAAGACGCTCCAGGGAACTATTTCATCCGTCGGATGGCGGCGCTAGGTCACTTTGCCCGGGAGAAGATACGGGACAGCCTCCACCACGGCGTGAAGAGGGCGCTGGCCGTCGTCCGCTCGGGGTTTGTATTCGACATGGAGCTCGTCGCCGACGGCTTCATCACAGACCCAGAGCGGACGGACGCGGAGAATGAAGACGCCTGCTTGGATCTGATCGAAGCCGCGGAGGGGCCTGGGAGCCGTCTGGCCTCGCTCTTTGAGCCTGAGGTGGTGCCGCCTGCTGACGACGAAGGCCTGTGAGCCAAATCTGGGCACGGAGGCCCGTGTAATAGGTTAGCTATTTTGAATTTTGGTTGTGGTGGCCGTAGGGGCCTTAAGAACTCGAGACATAAACCAGTTCGTGGTTAATTTGGTTTTACGCGAGCTTTTCTTCCCTTAATGGCTTGGATCGTGCTCCCGTACGATTTACTTAGCACACAGCTGCGTCCTTTGGCGTGGGGGAGTGAGTGGAGGTACCGTAGCCTCGGAGGCGTAAGTGATCTCGTGGCTCGACTGCCCTTAAGCTTTAGGATGCTGTTGCGGCTTTCGCAGATCGTATGAGAACTTGGCACCATTGACCTAAGGAGTGGCTCTGAAATTTTTTTAAAAGAGTGTAAATTTTTCCGGGGACTGAGGGGTTCCCCCCTGTGTAGCCCCCGAGGGAGGGTCGATTCTAGTAGTACAGAGTCGATCCTCCCTCATCGTGAGACGAAAACTTTGACACTGCTGTATTCTTTATTGATGAAAAAGAAATTACAGAGCCTCGAGGCTTTCTAAGGAAAAAAGCGACGTAGCTGTTCAATGTTCCAAGCGTTGGTGAAGATTTCGCCCTTCTCGTTGGATAGCTTGTAGGTGCCCGGCTTTAGTACTTCTGCGATTATGTACGGTCCTTCCCATGGTGGCGTGAGCTTGTGGCGCCCCTTGGTGTTCTGGTTCCGACGTAGCACCAAATCGCCGACGTTGAGGTTGCGCTTGCGTATGTGTCTGTCGTGGTAGCGTCGGAGACCCTGCTGGTACCTGGCAGAATGCAATAAAGCCACATCTCGGGCTTCCTCGAGCTGGTCGAGGGCGTCCTCTCTTGCGGCGTCATTATTCCTTTCGTTGTAGGCCTTTAACCTTGGGGATTCGTATTCTATATCAGTTGGAAGCATAGCCTCGGACCCGTAGACTAAGAAGAACGGAGTGAACCCCGTGGCTCGATTCGGCGTTGTTCTTAGGCTCCACAGAACCGAGGGTAGCTCGGCGGCCCATCTTTTGCCGTGCTTGTTTAGCTTGTCGAAAATTCTGGGTTTTAGGCCTTGTAGGAGCATGCCATTGGCACGTTCTACTTGGCCGTTTGTTTTTGGATGAGCTACGGCCGACCAGAGCACGCGAATGTGATGGTGGTCACAGAAATCCAGAAACTTTTTACCAGTGAACTGGGTGCCGTTGTCAGTGATAATGCAGTTTGGAACCCCAAATCGATGGACAATGTCGGTAAAGAAGAGCACAGCTTGTTCGGACCTAATACTGGTGATGGGACGAGCCTCGATCCACTTGGAAAACTTGTCGATTGCGACAAGCAAATGGGTGAAGCCACCAGTAGTTCTTTTCAGTGGTCCGACGAGGTCGAGTCCCCAAACGGCAAATGGCCATGTGATGGGAATGGTTTGTAGAGCATGTGCCGGGAGGTGAGTCTGCCTTGCATAGTACTGACAACCTTCACAGGAGCGTACTAGCTTGACGGCGTCGGAGACCGCGGTCGGCCAATAGAACCCTTGTCGAAAGGCGTTTCCGACGAGGGTTCGAGGCGCGGCGTGGTGACCGTAAGCCCCCGAGTGCAGGTCGTTGAGCAGGTCCCTGCCCTCCTTGCTTGTGATGCAACGTTGGAGAATGCCCGTAGGGCTACGGCGGTACAGCTCCCTACTGTCGCCAATGATCACAAAGGTTTTGGCCCGGCGAGCGATCCGTCGAGCCTCGGTCTTACTCGAGGGGAGGTCCCCTTGGATAAGATAGTCGAGGTACGGCGCGCGCCAGTCAGGCTCGATGTCAGACGGTGGGGTCGATCCTTCCACCTGCATGGCTTCGGCCCCGGTCGAGGGGGCCTCTGCCTCAGGTGGGGGGTCGAGCGACGTCCCGTCGACCCCTCCGTCTGACCCAAGGTCGACGGATGGCCGTTGGAGATCTTTTACGAAAACGTCAGGCGGGACCGTAGTTCGACTTGACGCGATTTTTGTGAGTTCATCAGCGGCCTCATTATACTTGCGTGCTATATGGTTGAGCTCGAGGCCGTGAAACTTGTCCTCGAGTCGTCGTACCTCCCGGCAGTAGGCTTCCATCTTGGGGTCGCGGCAGCTCGAGCTCTTCATGACCTGATCGATCACTAGCTGGGAATCGCCTCGAACATCAAGGTGTCGAACCCCGAGCTCGATGGCAATTCTTAGCCCCGTGACGAGTGCCTCGTATTCGGCGACGTTGTTGGACGCAGGGAAATGGAGCCGGATGACGTAGCGCATGTGAACCCCGAGGGGTGAGATGAAGAGCAAGCCCGCGCCTGCTCCTGTTTTCATCAACGACCCATCGAAGTACATGGTCCAGAGCTCGGCCTGGAGCTGTGCGGGAGGGAGCTGGGTGTCGGTCCATTCAGCCAAGAAATCTGCCAATACCTGTGACTTTATGGCTTTACGCGGCGCATAAGATAGGGTCTCGCCCATGAGCTCGACCGCCCACTTGGCGATCCTACCCGTGGCTTCCCGGTTCTGGGCTATCTCTCCCAAGGGGAAAGAAGAAACCACAGTAACTGGGTGGCCTTCAAAGTAGTGTCGGAGCTTGCGCCGTGTCAAGATGACAGCATAAAGCAGTTTTTGGATCTGAGGGTAACAGACCTTAGTTTCTGAGAGCACTTCGCTAATGAAATAGACCGGCCTCTGGACGGGCAAGGCATGAGCTTCCTCGGCCCGTTCGACGACCAGGACTGCGCTGACTACTTGTGATGTCGCAGCGACATAAAGTAGGAGCGGCTCTCCTGGGGTCGGAGGGACGAGAATTGGCGAGTTAGAGAGTGTGACCTTGAGTTTGGTGAGGGCTTCCTCGGCCTCGAGGGTCCAGGAAAAATGCTTCGATTTCTTCAAGAGGCGGTACAGAGGGAGCGCTTTTTCGCCGAGGCGCGAAATGAAACGGCTGAGCGCCGCTAAGCAGCCCGTGACCCTCTGTACGCCTTTCAGATCTCGGATGGGGGCCATCTTGGTTATCGCAGAGATTTTTTCTGGATTGGCCTCGATGCCCCGTTTAGACACGATGAACCCCAAAAGCATTCCTCGGGGGACGCCAAAAACGCACTTTTCTGGATTGAGCTTGATATTCTTTGCTCGAAGGCATTTGAAGGCAACGTCGAGGTCGTTTACTAGATTATCGGCTTGTTTGGTCTTGACTACGATGTCATCGACGTACGCCTCGACGGTTGGTCCGATGTGTTCTCCGAAAACGTGCTGCATGCATCGCTGGTACGTTGCCCCTGCGTTCCGGAGACCGAAGGGCATCGTAACGTAGCAATACATGCCGAACGGGGTGATGAATGAAGTCGCGAGCTGGTCGGACTCCTTCATTTTTATCTGATGGTAACCGGAGTAAGCGTCTAAGAACGAAAGAGTTTCACATCCCGCAGTTGAATCAACGATTTGATCAATGCGTGGCAAGGGAAAGGGAACTTTCGGACATGCTTTATTTAAACTAGTATAGTCTACACACATTCTCCACTTCCCACTCTTTTTCTTAACTAATACAGGATTAGCTAGCCACTCGGGATGGTGAACCTCCTTGATGAACCCGGCCTCCAGTAGCTTGTGGATCTCTTCACCGATGACCCTGCGCTTCTCCTCGTCGAAGCGGCGCAGGCGTTGCTTCACCGGTTTGGACCCGGCCCGGATCTCCAAGGCGTGCTCGGCGACTTCCCTGGGTATGCCCGGCATATCCGAGGGACTCCACGCAAAAATGTCGACATTTACGCGGAGAAAGTCGACGAGCACGGCTTCCTATTTCGGGTCGAGGGTGGCGCTGACGTTCAGCGCCTTCCCGTTGGGATCAGCGGGGTCGAGGGGCACGAGTTTGACGTCCTCCGCGGGCTCGAAGCTGCCGGCGTGGCGTTTTGGATCGGGAATCTCGTTGGCGAGACCGTCGAGGTCTGCGGCCAAAGTTGCCGATTCCAAAACCGCCTCGCTGTGTTCGACGCACTCGACGTCGCACTCGTAGGCATGTTCATATGAGGGCCCCACAGTGATGACGCCGTTTGGGCCGGGCATCTTGAGTTTGAGGTAGGTGTAGTTCGGCACGGCCATGAACTTGGCGTAGCACGGGCGTCCGAGGATGGCGTGGTATGTCCCACGGAATCCGACCACTTCGAAGGTGAGGGTCTCCTTCCTGAAGTTGGCCGGTGTGCCAAAACAAACGGGCAGATCGACCCGTCCGAGGGGTTCTGCCCGCTTCCCTGGTACGACTCCGTGGAAGCCCCCGACGCTAGGCTGTAAGCGCGCTCTCTCGACCCCCAGGAGGTCGAGGGTCTGGGAGTAGATGATGTTGAGGCTGCTCCCGCCGTCCATGAGTACCTTGGTGAGGCGCGTGTTGGCGATGACGGGATCAACGACAAGAGGGTAGACCCCCGGATTGGGGATGTAGTCCGGATGATCATCACGGTCGAAAGTGATGGCCACCGCGGACCAGTCAAGGAAACGAGGGACCGCCGTTTGCACGGAGAAGACCTCTCGCCGTTCTCGCTTGCGCTGGCGCGCTGAGAGGCGGGTCGAGGGTCCTCCGTAGATCATGAAGCAATCGTGGATCTCGGGGAATCCCTCCTCCTTGCCATCACCCTTTGGGTCTTCCTTCTTGTCGGTGCTCTTGCTGCCTGCGCCCTCGAAGTACCTGCGGAGCATATGACAATCTTCGGGGTTGTGGTTAATGGGTCCCTTGTGGTAAGGGCACGGCTCTTTAAGCATTTTGTCGAAGATGCCCCCGCCGGGGGGGCCTCGAGGCTTTTTGCGTTTGGTAGCGGCGACAAGCTCGTCGGCCGGGGCCTCGAGCTTGCCCTGCTGGCCTTTCTTCTTCTTGCGGTTGTTCCTTTTGGAGCCCCGGGTGGAGTTCGCAGGATCGTCGGTCTTCTGCTTCCCCGTGTCCTGCTCGCCGCCAAAGATGGCACCGACTGCCTCCTCGCCGGCGGCGAAGTTGGTGACGATGTCCATCAGCCCATTGGCAGTGAGGGGGGTGTGACGGCCTAACTCCCGGACCAACTCCTTGCAAGTGGTGCCCGAGAGGAAAGCCATGATCACGTCAGAGTCGGTGACGTTGGGGAGCTCGGTGCGTTGCCTGGAGAAACGCCGGATGTAATCCCGGAGGGATTCTCCTGGCTTCTGCTTGCAACTCCGGAGGTCCCACGAGTTGCCGGGGCGCATGTAAGTTCCCTTGAAGTTTCCCTCGAACACCCTTACGAGATCACCCCAGTCGTGGATCTGTTGGGGCGGCAGATCCTCGAGCCAGGCTCGAGCGGTGTCGGAGAGGAACAGGGGGAGTTGTCGGATGATGACTCGGTCGTCGGTGGCCCCGCCCAGCTGACATGCCAAGCGGAAGTCGGCGAGCCAAAGTTCGGGTTTGGTCTCGCCGTTGTACTTGGCAAGAGTCGTGGGAGGGCGGAACCGTGCTGGCAGTATCGTTTCGCGGATTGCCTTGCTGAAGACCCGAGGGCCTGGAGGCTCGGGTGAAGGGCTGCGATCCTCCGAGCTGTCATAACGCCCGCCCCTGTGCATGTGGTAACCCCGAGCCACACCGTCACCGTGCTTGCGCGTGCGGCGCTCGACGATGTTGCCACGGGTGTCTCGAGGTCCCAGGTCGTGAGTGACGGGCTCAGGGGCGGGAGCCATCCGGATCCGTCGGGCAGGTTCGGGATGGACCGAGGCTTCTCTCTGGTGCCGAGAGGGCTCCGCGAGCCGCTCCGAGGCGGGCTCGCATCGCCTCGAGGCAGAACTCTCGGCCTGCTGCAGGGCAGCGGTCTCGAGGAGTTCTCGGATCTCATCTCGAGCCCGGCGCGCTTCGGAATTCGATGGCTCGGGCATGTTGCGGAGGAGCATGGTGGCGGCGACGACGTTCTGGCTGGCTCGAGCGAAGACCGGGGGATCGGTTACCCGGTCCTCGTCGATGCGACGGTTGACGTCGCGAGCTCTTCCGCGAGCTCTCCCGCCAAGTGCGCGTTCCGCACGCTCATGCTCGAGAGTTTGTTGGAGTAGACGCAGGTTTTCTTGTTCCTCGTCGAGCCTCTCCCGTAACTCGCGGATTTGGTCGAGCTGCGCCCCCTGATCCGCAAGGAGTTGAGTCTCGCCTTGCTCGGCAGGGTGCCCGTCGTGAGGGGGCGTGTGCCTTCCTCCGACCGGCTGTTCTTCCTGCGAATCCGACGCGCTTTCAACATCGACGTTGAAGCACTCGCGGGTCGGATCGTAGGTGTCATCGGCCGAGTCGGAGTCAGGGGCGCCGAAATAATAGTATGACGGGGGAATGCATGGTCGTTGCGAGCCGCTACCGGGGTTGCGGCGTGGGGAAGCGGTCACACGGGGTTCTGTTTCTGGCGCCTCAGTAGAGTCCAGATAATCAGAAGCCGGCGTGGACGCGACGAGGTCAAGGGTGGAGCGTAGATGGTGCCCAGGGAGTTCCTCATAAGGACTCATGCAAGCGCTCACGGAAGAAGCGTACGCCTGGGCAGCCGGAACTAGCCCAAACGGAAACGGCGAAGGCGATGTTGCTGCCCACGGCGGAAGAGATGCACGGGGCAGCGGCGTCGCACCGGGCGGAGGAGCGGCGGGGTTCTCCGCTGGCATGCTGTCCTCGGCCAGACCCATCCTACCCTGACCTTCCACGAGAAAATCTGGGCCGGCGTCTGACTGGGAAGTGCCGAATCAGGGAACCCCATTACCCTCCGCGAGGTGGAGACGATGGTTGCGCCGGGCTCGCCGCCGTCGGGCGGCTCGCGCCTGCCTGGAGCGACGGTACCGGCGGATTGCTCCCCCAGGCTGGGAGAGCTCGTAATCCTCGTCGGTAGGGTGTCTTGGCGGAAGTAGGACCATATCGTAGCCATAGCCGAGCGACATGAACTCCAAACTTCCGAACCAGATCACCGTGGCCAACGGGATAGGGCGTTCGGGGTCAGCCATCTAGGAAAAAGGCGGGAAAGCGACGTTAGCACGCAGCGTCCCCCTACCTGGCGCGCCAACTGTCGGTGTTCGGACCCGAGGGGGTCCTAAACCAACGAGTAAAATGCTGCGTGTCCCTTTCCTGGATGGTGATGCAAGGAGAACACACGAGGGTTTATCCTGGTTCGGGCAAAAGAAGGCCCTACGTCCAGCGGGGGAGGAGAGGTTTGTATTTCCTTGCACCGAGGTGCTTGTGTAGGGGCTACAAGCTTGCGAGAGAGGGCGACGAGCCCAAGTCTCAAAGGAGAAAAAGAAAGAGTACAAGATGATTGCTTGAGATGTTGATCGCTATGTTGTGTATGACTGGTTGTCCGTCTTCTCTCCAGAGCCCTGGCCTACCCTTTTATAGGACGAGAGGAGGCCAGGACGACGGGAGCCTTGAGATGATGTTTTGTCGATCTCTGTTGAGGTGACTGTAGCGACGTGCCTTAGAAATGGGAGGCCATCCTCTGGGACGTGATGTCGTAGGCGTCGAAATGACCCGGAGCGTCGTGCCATACCGTCCTTCCTTCCCTGTTACGCTGTGTTGGGGGTCGAGGCTGGGTCGAGGCCGAACGGATAAGTCCGAATCCCTGGAATCGTGGCGTACGGACTTTGTCGTATCTTCCCTCGAGGGTAACTAGTGATGTACAGTGTGAGGTAAGGTGGGTACAGTGACGTTTTTCACCTCCCATCACGGGATGGGCGGTTTAAACAGTGAGGACTGACACTGGTATTGTTCCCACGTCGACCATGCGTACAGCCATGCCGGTAGGTGGTAGTAGGTAATTGCATTAAATGCTAGGACTTTTGTCCGGAGGTAGGTAAAGAGAGGGGGTCGAGCGCCTCGACCCGGGTTCACGCGAGTCGGAGCGCTCCCGGGGGGCGGTCGAGCCCCGTGCGGGTCGGAGCGCGGTCGAGGCCTCACGTCGAGGGGGCCTCGTACGAGTTGGAGGCGGGATGCAGTCGTGGCATTCCGTCGAGCCGGCCTCGTACGAGTCGGGCCTGTCGCGTGTTTTTGAAGTGGGTCGTGCTTTGTCGTGACTGGGTTACTTTAGTTTATATTATCATTGAATGTGGGTACCCCTATGGCATTGGTACCGACACCTCTTGTCAGGGGGCTTTTAAAAATCAGTCCACTGTAAGGGCGGTTGGACAAACCGCCCTTACAAATGCCATTTGTAAGGGCGGTTGGATCACGAACCCCCCTTAAAAATCAGCCCACTCTTTGTATAGCTAGCCCACTGTAAGGGAGTTTGGATCGTCAACCCCCCTTACAGTGAAATAGCTGTGACTCTTACAAACCATTTTTGTAGTAGTGGCCGCTACGATCGATCTATGAAGGCCCATCGTTAACGGAGTCGACACCGATCGGTGCCAAGAAGGGGTGAGGCTCTGTGCATCATAGCCAGGATTTCACGTACATGTATGGCATATACTGTCACATGCACATAGCTCGTCTACACAAGCATGCAATCACTAGCACGATCAATGCGTAACAAATTATATTTCCCGTTGTAATTCCTCAGATCTGACAATAATACTATGTATTTATTTTTCTTTGACGGGATATATACGGTAGATTATAGGGACCAGTTTCTTTTTTTAATGTTGGGAACTTTCTTTCCCCCAGAAAATATTGGGAACTTCCATAATAGACCAGAGCCCGACATTTTTTTATGGTGGAAGGCCAACCAATATAATCAAGAAAATAGAAAAGAAAAAAAAGTACCATGGTTATGTCATCTTTTTTATCCACCTTACTTTTTTTTCTCTTTTGTCATAACGTGTTCTCTTTTTTTTCATCCTTGCAAGTGTGTGCCGTCCGAACATTCGTGAGAGCATTTTATGGGGGCGTTCACACGTTACCCGTTCATTTAAGCGATTGTTTTTTTTTCTCCTAAACCGTTATGGATGTTTAAACCGTTGATCCTTCACTATATAAAATAGAGAAATATTTTTTATACGAGTTAGAGCACCATGCCATACATGGTGCGAAGTCTGATTCTAAAATGAATCGAAATGGATGATACAATCTGTAGAATATGAATCAAAAATGAATTGGAACATATGATGGAATTATTGGATAAATATCCAAGTCTTCAATGTACATGGAACAATGCACATCTAAAAATAGTATGGAGTCTGATTCAAGATGAATCATAACATGATGAAACTTTTATTGAACAAATTTCTTAGGGGGTATTTAGTTCCTGGGTGAAAAATTTTGGGGTGTCACATCGGATATTTCATGAGATATCGAAAGGGTTGTTTGGATACTAATAAAAAACTAATTACATAACTCGCCTGGAAATCGTGAGATGAATTTATTAAGCCTAATTAATCTGTTATTAGCACATATTTATTGTAGCACAACATTGTGAAATCATTGATTACTTAGGCTTAAAAAATTCGTCTCGCAAATTTATTACAATCTATGTAATTAGTTATTTTTTCGTTTACATTTAATACTCCATGCATGTGTACAAACATCTGATGTGACGGGGTGAAAAATTTTGGGGAACTAAACACGGCCTTGGAAGTCGAAACGGACAAGAACTTAGACTGAACACAACAAAATAGAAACATAAAAAGGAAACATGCAAAAAAAAAGAAACGAAAGACTAAACACAGGCAAGGCATAGAGTTCGATGCAAAGACAAATTTAAATATACGATGCAATCTCAAATACTATTCAAAATCCGATGCTCGATCATATATGAGTTAGAGCGTCACATGTTTGTTAAATAAATTTTCAACCTACAAATCATCTAGATAAATTACACAGCAATTTGCGTCTCCCGTTGCAACGCACAGGCACGTTTGCTAGTCATGGACTAATTAGACTCAAAAGATTCGTCTCGTGGTTTTCTACTAAACTGTGTAATTAGTTTTTTTTGTCTATATTTAATACTTTATACATGTGTCAAACATTCGATGTGACGGGAAATCTTGAAAATTTTTAGAACTAAACGTGGCCTGAGCGCTTGTGAATGGTTGCATCTTGATCCTGCTGCAGTGTATCTCCGCGTCACATTTGTTGGTTTGCCTCGCTTTTATATTTATATTTAATTTATTTTATATATTTTTATGCAGGATCAACAACAAAAAATGGTCCAAGCTGGAATGGGAAACCGGCCTAGAGCCCTGGACCGGTTTACACAGGCCATTTGGATTATTCTAAGAAAACCATCCCAGGAAGGTTTTGGCAGAGCGTTTCCATTCGTGGCGTTTTAAATTGCTAATTCGTTTGAGATTTTTTTGTAGAGCCTATTCATTCCCTGTCGGCGTCAACTCGGTCCTTTCACAAACTACCTTGGATGTTGACACAGTATAAACTGCTAAAGTTGTAGTTGTCATTGTATTTAAGTTCTTTTTATCCGAGATTGTTTAGAGGCCTAAATATTGGTTTGAAGTTATTAGATTTTGAAATTTAAATTTTCAATTCTTTTCAGGTGACCTCAGATGTTGATACTCCCTCTATTCTAAATTATAAGTCGTTTTGACTTTTCTGATCATTTATTTTGCTATATATCTAGACATATTATTATATATAGATGCATAGCAAAATGAATGTACCAAAAAAGTCAAAACGACTTATAATTTAGAATGGAGGGAGTACTATCTATGCGAAAGTTGTAAATCTCGACACAATCTATAACTTTGTAGTTGATGACATTGGGACTGTTCCTTAGGTACGAAGGAGTGGTTGTGACTATAGCTTTTGTTATTTTTCTTCCCAGCGAAGCACTATGCCAACAACCGCTGTGGCTTAAATCCATATGCAGCAAACATGTCCATTTTTAATTTGACATTGTTTAAAGTGAAAAGGTTGATTTTAAGTTCTGTAATTTTTTTTTGCAATAGTTCTGTAATTTTTATTTAGACAAATATTTTTGCAAAAAACGATTTTTTTTAGGGGATGCAAAAAAACGAATTAAAAAAATGTTATAAAAAGTAAAAACTCCAGCAACTCCGGGAGTCCGAATTGGGCTGCCAGGAGGAAGGAGATGGAATCGGGCTCGATCGGAATCCCCAGAGAACGTCTCCTGCATCGGAATCGACTACCGTACCCGTGCCGAGGCGGAACGCGCGCCCGCTCGCTGATATATATCTGGACCGACCCCGCGGCCTTTCTCCCCAACCCCAACGACCCTATCGAAACGCAAACGAAAACTGCTTTCCCGCCACCGCGAGACGCGAGAGGCTAGAGGCGAAGGCGACTTCACTCCACACCACCAACCGCCCTCGAGAAAGACCGAGCCCGGCACGATGTCGGACGACGGCGCAGCAGCGTGCTGCCCTCCCGGCGCCACGAAGAAGAAGGCGGCGAACAAGCTGGTGGTAGAGGAGCCGATCG
The DNA here is from genome assembly GCA_022457205.1 of Saccharum spontaneum. NCBI lineage: Eukaryota > Viridiplantae > Streptophyta > Magnoliopsida > Poales > Poaceae > Saccharum > Saccharum spontaneum. The sequence continues at coordinate 6,376,269 of CM039610.1, forward strand.
ACGACGACGTCTCCATCTGCAACCTCCACCCGGCGACCATGGAGAAGCTGTCCATCTTCCGCGGCGACGTGGTCCTGCTCAAGGGGAAGCGGCGCCGCGACACGGTCTGCATCGCCATGAGCAACGAGGGGTGCGGGGAGCACGCGCTCGGGATCAACCGGTCCGTCCGCTCCAACCTCCGGGTGCGCCTCGGCGACGTCGTGTCCGTGCACCCGTGCCCCGACGCCGCGTTCGGGGCCAAAGTGCACGTCCTGCCCCTCGACGACACCGTGGAGGGCCTCACGGGGGACCTCTTCGAGGCGTACCTGAAGCCGCACTTCCTCAATGCCTACCGCCCCGTCCGCAAGGGCGACCTCTTCCTCGTGCGCGGCGGCATGCGCAGCGTGGAATTCAAGGTGGTGGACATCCACCCGCCTGCCGAGTACTGCATCGTCGCGGACGACACGGAGGTGTTCCGTGAAGCGGGAAGACGAGGAGAGGCTCGATGGCGTCGGCTATGATGACGTCGGCGGCATGCGGAAGCAGCTGGCTCAGATCAGGGAGCTGGTCGAGCTCCCACTCAGGCACCCGCAGCTGTTCAAGTCGATCGGAGTGAAGCCGCCCAAGGGTATCCTATTGTACGGGCCGCCTGGCTCCGGGAAGACGTTGATTGCCCGGGCAGTGGCAAACGAAACCGGCGCCTTCTTCTTCTGCATAAACGGTCCCGAGATCATGTCGAAGCTGGCCGGAGAGAGCGAGAGCAATCTGCGAAAAGCATTCCAGGAGGCGGAGAAGAACGCGCCGTCCATCATCTTCATTGATGAGATTGACTCAATCGCACCCAAGAGGGAGAAGACACACGGCGAGGTGGAGAGGCGCATCGTGTCCCAGCTGCTCACGCTCATGGACGGGCTGAAGACACGCTCGCACGTTATCGTGATGGGCGCCACCAACCGGCCCAACAGTATCGACCCTGCTTTGCGACGGTTCGGCCGGTTCGACCGCGAGATTGATATCGGCGTGCCGGACGAGGTCGGCCGCCTCGAGGTGCTGCGAGTGCACACCAAGAATATGAAACTCGCCGAGGACGTCGACCTGGAGGCCGTCGCGAAGGACACACATGGCTACGTCGGCGCCGACCTGGCTGCGCTCTGCACCGAGGCCGCGCTGCAGTGCATCAGGGAGAAGATGGACGTCATCGACCTCGAGGACGAGACGATCGACGCCGAGATCCTCAGCTCGATGGCTATCACGAACGACCACCTGAGGACTGCCCTCACCGGCACCAACCCGTCGGCGCTGCGCGAGACCATGGTGGAGGTGCCCAACGTCAGCTGGACGGACATCGGAGGCCTCGAGGGCGTCAAGCGGGAGCTACAGGAGACCGTGCAGTACCCCGTGGAGCACCCGGACAAGTTCGAGAAGTTCGGCATGTCTCCGTCCAGGGGAGTGCTGTTCTATGGGCCACCGGGCTGCGGCAAGACGCTGCTCGCCAAGGCGATCGCGAACGAGTGCCAGGCCAACTTCATCAGCGTGAAAGGGCCCGAGCTGCTGACCATGTGGTTCGGCGAGAGCGAGGCCAACGTACGAGACATCTTCGACAAGGCGCGCCAGTCGGCGCCGTGCGTCCTCTTCTTCGACGAGCTGGACTCGATCGCCACGCAGAGGGGCAGCCACGTGGGCGACGCCGGCGGCGCGGCGGACAGGGTCCTCAACCAGCTGCTCACCGAGATGGACGGCATGAGCGCCAAGAAGACGGTGTTCATCATCGGCGCCACCAACCGGCCGGATATCATCGACCCGGCGCTGCTCCGGCCCGGCCGCCTCGACCAGCTCATCTACATTCCCCTGCCAGACGAGGCCTCGCGGCACCAGATCTTCAAGGCCTGCCTGAGGAAGTCCCCCGTGGCGAAGAACGTCGACCTCGGCGCGCTGGCCAGGTTCACGGCGGGCTACAGCGGCGCGGACATCACGGAGATTTGCCAGAGGGCGTGCAAGTACGCCATCAGGGAGGACATCGACAGAGAGAGGAAGGCCAAGGAGAAGCCGGAGGATATGGTGGTAGACGGCGACGACGAGCCGGCGCAGATCGGGGCCAAGCACTTCGAGGAGTCCATGAGGTACGCGCGGAGGAGCGTCAGCGACGCGGACATGCGAAAGTACCAGGCGTTCGCGCAGACGCTGCAGCAGTCGAGGGGATTCGGCACCGAGTTCCGGTTCCCCGAGCGTCTCCAGCAGGCGGCAGAAGCAGACGCGGTGGCCGACTCTGAGGACGATGATCTTTACAGCTGATCCTTGTACTAGTGGAGGTTCAGCTTAGTATTTTCGTTTTTCTGGAACACATTGCTGTTAACGTTGTCGGTGTTACTCGTTACAATGTACAGTAGAGCATTTATTTTACAGTAGAGCATTTATTTCATTGTAAAAATAAATTATTTCCGTACAAAAAATTCAGAGCATTTATTTCCGTGTGAATAAATAATTTCAGTTTCGGAATTGCTATCCTACACCCGTGTGTTTTGGGAGCTTTGGGTACACAATTTATAGGCCGCTGGATCGACCCCCGTGACGCACGCTTGAGCGTCCGATTCGCTGCCGCGATGCCCGTGCCCACGCCCCCATGCAGCTCCTCCTCCTTCTCTCTCCTCCAGCAATGGCGGCAGCAGCGGCAGACGGTGGCTAGGGTTCCGGCGAACTTCTCCCCCAAATTTTGTCCTTGTCCTTTTATAGAAAATTTTTTTTATTTCTTGTGATTTGTGACTTGTGACTTGTGATTTATGATTTGTGCCAGGAAGAAGATGAGTAGCACTAACGGCGGCGGACGGCTGGAGGTAGAAGATGAACAGTGCCAGGCGGTTGGAGGCAGAGGAAGAACAGTGCGTGCAAAAAAATCGGGTGTTGGTTGGGTGCAAAACACACGGTTACGAGATAGACAAACTCGAGCTTGAAACGGCAACCCACTTGTATGTATATAAACCCACCCAACAGGCAACATTTTCATTGTAAAATAGTTTCGTTTCTATGTGGCCATCAATCAATTGCTTGCGCGTACTAATTGATTGATGGCCGCACAGAAATCGTTTCTATGCGGCCAACACTATGACCAATGCACCTCCGCTCAGCTATAAAACGATGTTAGCGTTGTCGTTATTTTTCGTTACAATGTACTCCCTCTATCATATAATATAGCGTATTCTAGCATTCAAAATTTATCCCCAAATATAATGGATTGATAAAGTGGTCGGTGCAAATAGCATGGATGGCTAGTCTATACCTAATACTGGATTGGCAAAATTTCTGGCATTAATAATTTTTCGTCTAACTTAGCCTAGAGTGGCTCGGTCTCGATATCAGCTTTGGAAAAAAAAGAGAACCACCGATAGGTAGGACCCAGCTCAACTCATGGGCGGGAATCAAACTAGGGCACGAGTTCTATCAAACAAAGGCTACTTTTTATATAAAAGGAAAAGGTAAAGAATAAGATAATACTAAGAAATAGGTTTGAATAGGTTACAGATTCCTTCCGAATACAACTGCGTTCATCTTCTATATCAATAGCACAAAATATAGGATTTAAAAAAAAGAAAAACACATTGTGTCACCTGGGGTACTAGATTTGATCGCAGCCATCCGCTCCAAAAACCAAATAAATAGATAGCAAGACATGTAGTCTAGATAAATTAGCTTCAATATCATTTTTCTTTTTCTCTAGCGAGGAAATAGAATAGAAGCAAAAAGGTTATGGTGAGGAAGCGAACTAAAAAATAGTAGGAAATGACTCAACCATTTCCACTGCACCAAGTAGTTAACGCAATCGATCCCATTTGTATTGGGTTGAAGGGATAAATAGGAATGGGATGGATGGTGGATTCAACGTTGTTAGCTACTATTTAGTGGGACCCACATGTCAATCTCTTTTTTATATAAAAAATCCTCCCACTCCCCCGAGGTCGAGCAACATCGTTCCCCATCTCTTCTTGCGTTTTTTCTTTCCTTTCGTCGCCCTCATCTTCTTCTTTTCCCCATGCTGCCATGCGCCCGTGGCCCCTCAGCCCTCACCGACCATGCCCTCTGCCCAGCGGCGCCCACTGGAGATGGCCCCGCGCGCGCCTGAGGCCGCCCACTCGCCACACTATGACATCCACCACTACTGCTCCTTCACCTGCTGTGCCGCTTCTGCTCCTCCTGTCGCATGGCTTCTGCTCCGTCCGACGCCACCGCTGCCCCGTCCTCTGCCATTGCTGCTCTGCCGGCATGAGCAAACGGCCGGATCTCGCCGGATGGAGCCCGACCTCACCCATTGCTCTGCTTTGCCTAACCGGCCACACGCCGCTAGGCATGCCAGCCTGCCTGCCATTAGGAGAGAAGAAAGGCGCCAGAGAAGAGGAAGAAGAATAAAATCGAGGAGAGAGAAAAGCGCGCACCCATTGGCCTCCCCTACCCAGTCTGTGTGCCCGTTCTCCAAAAAAAATCAGCGCCTTACCTATCCCCTTATCTGATCGACAATGGCGACCGCCAAGCCTCTAACCCTAGCCTTGGCAGGTGAGGGGCTCTTCGGCTCTGGTACACCGGTGTTGCATCCACGAAATGATGACCCGTCCTCATGTAGTTTACCTCAATAGCTCCTTTAATGTGCCTTCGCCTCCACCTAATAAAGTCAACTGGCGTTGCCGTTGTCCCTGCCTACCCTAGGACGAGCTCGAGGCCACCACCGCCGAATGTAGACACTGAGAGGGACAAAAGTTAGAAATCGATAACGACCCGTTGCAATGCACGGGCACTTTTACTAGTATTGCTAAAATAAGTCAAAACTAAAAGCCAACAGTGTGCTTTTCTGTAGCTCGTTTTTGGGCGTGCATCTCTCTTTATCTACTAGAACCACAAGTGCGAAGTTGTCGCGCTTTTTTGGATCTGACCAGTGTGATTGTCATGGTCTTTGTTGAATTTTTGGCTGATGATTCATCAGGCTCCCATCATTGCCTGGAGGAAGCACTGTAGGGAAATTGCTCATCTATATCTCTATTAAAGATAAATTCCACTAGCCTAATTCTCTAGCACGTCCTTGAGCCACGTCATCATCTACTTCTCCTGCTGCTGCATGCAATTAAGTGCCCACTCACAAATGGTTTCAGTAGTGGATGCAGTTACCTACACATGACCATGCACGCATACTGTAGCATTATTCTCTCACGCGACTTCTTCTCTTCCTTTTCGAAAACTGACAACTAATAATCAAACTATATATAGATGACTCGATAGACTACAGTGAGACCATATTTATATTCCTCCTTCATACCCGCGACAACGCGTGGGGAATCCTCGTAGTTGAGTAGCATTGCAAGGTCTAATGCAACGGTGTCCTAGAGCTTGATAGTTGCAGAAGACCGAATGAGTGATGGTGGTTTCGGGGAAAAAAGATGCTAGAGGTGAATCAGTTACCATTTTCATATAATATAAAAACTGAAGTCGTTGGAAAAGGTGTAATATATCCACTTCTGCATATTAGTTTTGAGGATTATATGTAGTTCTCTCCTAGCTACATTTGTCAGTATAATCAGCAAAAGCCAAGTACCAGTGTAATCAGCACAAAGCCCATGTAAGAAATCATATATAAAAAAGTTTGTTGGATAGCCCTCAGCAGCTACCAATTGTGGCCATATCATCTGTTGGAATCGACTTTGTTATATTAGAATATATGCCATCTTTATGTTTTTTATAAGCAAGGGGAACACATAGCAACAAATAGTAAAGTCAAACAGTATTTACGGCTTTATTATGTACAATCATATAGGTCATATTTTGAAGAATAAACTCAGTGAGTTGATATATTTGACAGTTTGTTTACGTATTTATAATTTTTTATAGTACTATTTTAGGATGAAGCAAAATCTGCAGTAGTGATACAGTTCTTTATTTTTCCAAAAATTATAGCAAATAGAACTCTGGAACAGCTACAACATGGAGCTTTCACATGTATATACAGGAACATGCATGGCTGCATGAAGGTCTCTTCACATCCACATCCAAGCAGGGAGTCACAATTGTAAAATTTGTCACAACCAGCTCAATGGTGAGGGGAGTTACCTTTGAGAATTCCTTGATATAAACTTGTTTACAATGCCAAAATGAATTTTAGATAAACGTCAACAGAACCTAATAACTGGATACACAGAAAGAATCATTGGAGTCAGCTTCCAGTTTAATTGGATACACATTAATAAGATTAGTCTTACCAGTGGTCGACCTGGCCTTTAGGGCAAATCATTTGTAGCTGGATCTTTCCGGGCTGTAGCAGTAAGACCAACACCACTGCTTCCTATGGGGTGCACAGTGGCAAAGAGCTTAGTAACTTCTATTGCTCATTACTTTTGCAATTGTTTACAAACTACAATCGCTAAGGAGATAGCCAGTCGGTCCCCTGCACCGCAGTTTTGAGTTTATTTGATACACAAAATGAAACACAAACTTTGTCTTTCAGTTTTTTTATCTTTCAAAAAAAAGAAACATAAATTCCACTTTGACTCATATCTTACAGTGTGCAATACTACTATTTCTCTTAATCTGCACATCATGTTTACCATTTGTATCCAAGAGAGGGTTGAAAACTTGAAATGGCAGGGAAGCTTTGCCGCAAAAGCAAATCGTTGCATGTTTTTATTTGCTTGGGTGTGGTCTCTCTCCTACGGCAGGGGTGAAAGGGAGCACTGGTCCTCGTTGACGTACTCCTCGTAGTTCCACTTCCAGAGTGAAAAGCTACCTGCTGCATTTTGCCCAACAGGTGGCCGGCGTGCCCATGGCGGTAACAGCCTGCCTGAGAGGTGGAGCTCGTCCGGTTCAGATCGCGGGAGCAAGAAAGGTGCCAGTAGTCAGAATGCGGGCCGTTGAGGCGGGTGTCGGGTGGACACGGAAGCTAACAGCATGTTTGATTGGGCTAAAAATAAGCGGCTAAAAGTATTATTGGCTGATTTATGTGAGAGAAAAACACTGCTGGCTGGTTGAAAATAAGCGGCTGAAAGCTCAAGCGAACAAGCTTTATGGCGGCGGTGGGACTGGTCGTGGTCCTAGATTTCACCTGAAGAAATTAAGGCCCCCGGCCAGATGCTCAGGCCTCGTTTAGTTCTCGAAATTTTTTGGATTTGGTTACTGTGGCACTTTTGTTTTTAGTTGGCAATTAATGTTCAATTATAAACTAATTAGGCTCAAAAAATTCGTCTCGTGATTTCTAACAAAACTGTACAATTAGTTATTTTTTTATTTATATTTAATACTCTATGTACGCGCTTAAAGATTCGATGTGATGGGATGAAAAGAAAATTTTTACAGTGCACACTTTTAAAAAAAATGAAAATTTTAGAAACTAAAGAGGCCTTCAGTGTGTTTTGGTCTTTTCCTTGCCTTTCTTCTTCCTGAGCCGTGCATGGCAACGCACGGGAGGACGCGGCTGAAGCAGCATAGTTTGGCCTTCTTGATGCCTCTGGAGGAACGATCGAGGGAAAGTGAAATGGATGGCTTGGAGATCATCGAGCTGTGTGAGCTCCCCTGAGAACTTGGGCCGACGTGGTCAAATGAGAAGCTAGAATCCATGGGCACTGCAGAGAAGCTTCGAGTCTTTCAGATAGAGCCAAGGAGGATGGGCAGTGATGGAGAGGCGACTTGCGCTTGGAACTGGTGAGGGACACGGGGCTGTTGGTGTTGGGCATGAGGATGAAGATCGACTCTAGAAACACTAGTTAGTGGTTCATGTCATCATGTGCATGTTGATCAAAATCAGATGCACGAGGGAAGGAAAGGAGGCCACGTGGCCAAATGACGTGCAAGGTAGCTTGGTGCAAGTTTCGTCTCGTAGATAGATAAATAGATAGACAGAGAAGATACTAAAATGCAGCGAAAATATGGAGAAAAAACATTATGCTACAACTAATAAATATAGAAAAATCGACTTGTATCTGAACGTATTATGTCCCTTCGTAACCGACCTATGCCATCCAAGATCCGACACACAAGCCTGAAAAATAGGCACTCCACTCCATCCAGAGTAGATCCATCCCGTTTTCATCCATAGAAAAAAAGAGGATAAAAACTGCTGCCAGTGCCATACTGGTACTACGTGTCTTTATTGTTGTTCTTCCCTCTGCAGAAGAAGCTGGCCGCATGATAAGCAGCAGCAGGCAGGCAGCTCACCTATGGAGCCGAAGCAGCAGGCAGCTCACCTATGGAGAAACACATACGCACGTGCTTGGTTTTGGGGCTTTCGGCCCACTCACCTGACTCGCTCGATTGGACAGGGCAGAATCCACCTGGCCATTGACATCAGGGTCGATGGGCCCATGGATCGGTTCGAATTGCGTTGGGCTCTTGTCTGCACACTAGCTCGTCTCCTGCTGACCTCGTTGTGATTGATCCAAAGCTAGCCAGATTATTAGATGAGTGATCGCAAACACAAACGTCCGAGCTGACCAAGTTAGAGCTACATCATTAGGCCGGATTATATTATTATTATTATTATTATTATTATTATTATTATTATTATTGTTATTATTATTATTGTTATTATTATTATTATTATTATTATTATTATTATTATTATTATTATTATTATTATTATTATTATTATTATTATTATTATTATCTCCTACAACTAAAAAGAATAAAAGATGGACACTTCTCTTGGTACGACAAAATTTTCGTTTGTCTGCCTCTGCTTCGTGCGACAAAACGTCACGCTCCCACGTCCGAATCCCCGGAACCCGCGACAAAAGGAAGGGAATCACTGTAGCCCACAGTCATGCAGCGGATCTCCACGTCCGAATCCCTCCCGCGCTCCCACGTAGGAATCCCTCCCGCACAGTCTGCCCTCAATCATGCAGCCCTCAACGTGATCTCCTCCCGCAATCCCGTAGCCCTCCGCGTAGAAGTGGATCTCCACCGCGATCTCGTCCACGCAATATTGTTGTGCACGCGCCCTCGACGACCAGGCCGCGCGCATCGAAGCACGTCGCCACTGCTGGCCGGTGGCGGAGGAGCCACGGCGTTCCTGCCGGACGCGAGGAGGAACGTCACCGTTGTTGGCCAGTTGTGGAGGAGCTACGCTGTCCGTGCTGGACGTGAGGGAGGACGTGGGCACGCAGCCTCGACGACCTGGCCGCCGCCGCTACACCGCGGAGAGCGCCTCGACACCCCCGCTCCCGCCCTCCCCCGACGGCCGTCCTCCGGCTCCGGCACGGAGAGCACCTCAGCTGCATGTGGACGGTTCACTGCTCGCCACCTAAACGACGCCGGACACCATGACGCCACACCGCAGGCTCTGCCGGACCGCCCCCTGCTCCGTCACGCCCTTCGTCAGATCGTCGTCGGGCACCCAACAGGTATGCCCAGCCCTTCCATGTGAATTTGTTGTATTCGGATCTGATCTAATTACATTTGAGCCTGCGGTTCTTTGTGCTTTGATCTGAATGTTATCGCTTTTCTTGTAGAACATATGCATCCCGTTAATAATCTTGGTGTATCATGTGTTAACTATGATCTCCACTCCAATGAAGCATTTTTTTTTAAGTGTAGAACTTTCATTACTCATCAGTACCAGCTAAATCGCTGGACACAAACACCCCAACATCCTGTGGAACTACCTCCCAAGTGATTGCAGACTCACTAGGAGATTTACACCCAATCGCAGCCAAAGCATGCGCTACTCGATTACAAATACCAGGACACACTGAAAGAGAGAAAAAAAAACTCTGAACACAGCAGATGCTTCACTTTGATGATTCTTCCCATTGCGGACAGCATGTAGTCTTCTCCTTCTAGCGCATCCCAGGCCATAGAAGCATCAGTTTAAATTATCAGACGTGGTATGCCCAAGGTGCTGCTTCTCTGACACCTGATAGCACACCCAAAAGTTTAGCATGAAAAACATCCTGGAGGAGATCTTCACGGCCGGCACCAGCCTTCACCACTTGGCCTTCATCATTCCTAATAACGAACCCCCAGCCTCCAGTCTTATCTCGCTCAGAGAAAGCCCCATCTGTGTTCAGTTTGAGGATCCCGTCAGGACGTTTCAGCCACCTTGTCCTCTGAACCGCAACTGCTGCCTGTGGTGTTTTTTCTTGCCGGAAAACGGTCAGACATAGAGGCAGTAACGTATGCCACTTCTAAAG
>CM039610.1:6386501-6451014 GCA_022457205.1 Saccharum spontaneum
TGTTGACAAGAAGGCAGGGAAGAAGTAGAATGTTCAGAAGAAAGATAGTGACCTGTCCACTAACTTTTGCTTATGTCTACAATTTCTTTTTTAAAATATTGTATTATCATATATATTTCATTGTAGGTGAAGATCTAGAAAATAATGATGTACAAACAAGAGATGAACGTGCTGATCCAAACCAAATAACTGTAAGGCATTAGCTATTTCCACAGTTTTTCCCTTACAAGCCTGATTTGTGAACACTTTCTTATGCTATGACAGGATTTTAATGCTAGGACATCTTCAACCATGGATGCTCCTTTTGTGCAAGGTGGATATGCTAATTCCACAATGCCACACTTCAATTTAATTGCAGATCCTTCTACAATGGCTGCTCCATACTTACTAGGAGGATACACAAGTCTCTTAATGGGAGTTGATCAAGATGCTACAGTATAAAAAGCTGTTAGGAAGTTACATTTTGATGGAGTGCAAAATAATGAATCTATGTAATTTTGCTCTTTTGCTGTTAGGAAGTACCTTTTGCTCTGAATAGGAGCCTTACAGACTTTGCTCTGAATAGGAGCATGTTCAGAATTATGCATTTCAGAGAAACATTGAGATTATTCAGACATACATTCCACTGCTGATTTCAAAACATCCAAATATATTTCAGATAAAAACACATTTTACATTATTCTTGTGAACCACTATTTTTACAAATATCAAGACGCTAACCCATCCTTGCCGTGTGCCGCCCAGCTGGGCTGACCACCCCGCCGCCGCGTGCCGTTTGGCCGCGACGCACGAAAAACAACCCCTGCTTGAGGATGACTCAAGGATGGCTGCTCATCCTCGGACAAGTCTCCGACGCCTCACTGTGGCATCCGCTCACAGGAGAAACCATCGTCTCCCATCGATACACGACGACCATAGACCACTACATCCCCGTCGAATGTAGGTGCCTGCTCACCCACAGCTCCACTGCCCACTCGGACAAGTATCAGTGGAGTTGCTTGATTGCGAGCCGATGAAGATGAGTGGTGAGAGGACATCATCTACGTCAAGGTGTCAAGTGGCATACTACAACAAGAGTTTTTAAGGGCGGGTCTCAGGGGCTTTTAAGGACGGATAGCCCAACCCTCTTGTCAGGGGGCTTTTAAAAATCAGTTCACTGTAAGGGCGATTGGGCAAACCGCCCTTACAAATGTCATTTGTAAGGGCGGTTGGATCATGAACCCCCTTAAAATCAGCTCACTCTTTGTATAGCTAGCCCACTGTAAGGGGGTTTGGATCGTCAACCCCCCTTACAGTGAAATAGTTGTGACTCTTACGAACCGTTTTTGTAGTAGTGGCCGCTACGATCGATCTATGAAGGCCCATCGTTAACGGAGTCGACACCGATCGGTGGCAAGAAGGGGTGAGGCTCTGTGCATCATAGCCAGGAGTTCATGTACATGTATGGCATATACTGTCACATGCACATAGCTCGTCTACACAAGCATGCAATCAGCACGATCAATGCGTAACAAATTATATGTCCCGTTGTAATTCCTCAGATCTGACGATAATACTGCGTATTTATTTTTCTTTGACAGAATATATACGGTAGATTATAGGGACCAGTTTCTTTTTTTAATGCTGGGAACTTTCTTTCCCCCAGAAAATATTGGGAACTTCCATAGCCCGACGTTTTTTTTATGGTGGAAGGCCGACCAATATAATCAAGAAAATAGAAAAGAAAAAAAAAGTACCATAGTTATGTCATCTTTTTTATCCACCTTACTTTTTTTTCTCTTTTGTCATAACATGTTCTCTTTTTTTTCATCCTTGCAAGTGTGTGCCGTCCGAACATTCGTGAGAGCATTTTATGGGGCGTTCACACGTTACCCGTTCATCTAAGCGATTGTTTTTTTGTTTCTCCTATAAATATCAAAAATAAAAAGAACTAAATTCAACCGTTATGGATGTTTAAACCGTTGATCCTTCACTATATAAAATAGAGAAATATTTTCTATACGAGTTAGAGCACCATGCCATACATGGTGCGAAGTCTGATTCTAAAATGAATCGAAATGGATGATACAATCTGTAGAATATGAATCAAAAACGAATTGGAACATATGATGGAATTATTGGATAAATATCCAAGTCTTCAATGTACATGGAACAATGCACATCTAGAAATAGTATGGAGTCTGATTCAAGACGAGTCATAACATGATGAAACTTTTATTGAACAAATTTCTCAGGGGGTATTTAGTTCCTGGGTGAAAAATTTTAGGGTGTCACATTGGATGTTTCATGGGATATCGAAAGGGTTGTTTGGATACTAATAAAAAATTAATTACATAACTCGCCTGGAAACCGTGAGACGAATTTATTAAGCCTAATTAATCTGTCATTAGCACATATTTATTGTAGCACAACATTGTGAAATCATTGATTACTTAGGCTTAAAAAATTCGTCTCGCAAATTTATCGCAATCTATGTAATTAGTTATTTTTTCGTTTACATTTAATACTCCATGCATGTGTACAAACATTTGTTGTGACGGGGTGAAAAATTTTAGGGGAACTAAACACGGCCTTGGAAGTCGAAACGGACAAGAACTTAGACTGAACACAACAAAATAGAAACATGAAAATGAAACATGCAACAAAAAAAGAAACGAAAGACTAAACACAGGCAAGACGAGTTCGATGCAAAGACAAATTTAAATATACGATGCAATCTCAAATACTATTCAAAATCCGATGCTCGATCAATATGAGTTAGAGCGTCACATGTTTGTTAAATAAATTTTCAACCTACAAATCATCTAGATAAATTACACAGCAATTTGCGTCTCCCGTTGCAACGCACAGGCATGTTTGCTAGTCATGGACTAATTAGACTCAAAAGATTCGTCTCGTGGTTTTCTACTAAACTGTGTAATTAGTTTTTTTCGTCTACATTTAATACTCCATACATGTGTCAAACATTCGATGTGACGGGAAATTTTGAAAATTTTTAGAACTAAACGTGGCCTGAGCGCTTGTGAATGGTTGCATCTTGATCCTGCTGCAGTGTATCTCCGCGTCACATTTGTTGGTTTGCCTCACTTTTATATTTATATTTAATTTATTTTATATATTTTTTATGCAGGATCAACAAAAAAAATGGTCCAAGCTGGAATGGGAAACCGGCCTAGAGCCCTGGACCGGTTTACACAGGCCATTTGGATTATTCTAAGAAAACCATCCCAGGAAGGTTTTGGCAGAGCGTTTCCATTCGTGGCGTTTTAAATTGCTAATTGGTTTGAGATTTTTTGTAGAGCCTATTCATTCCCTGTCGGCGTCAACTCGGTCCTTTCACAAACTACCTTGGATGTTGACACCACTACCAGGCTACAGGTTTTTCCTGACGGTCAAAAACCGTCAGGAAAAGCCAAAAAACCGACAGGAATTATATTCTTGACGGCCGGCCGTTAGGAACAGGCCGACAGGAACAGCTCGACAGGAAAAAGCGACTTCTCCTGACGGCCAGCCGACAGGAAACTATTCCTGACGGCAGTTCCTGACGGTGGTTGTCTGACCGGTCAAAATCAACTCCTGTCGGCACAGCCCTCAGGAATTCCCGTCAGGAATAGCTCTCCGACAGAAATCCATGTGTTTTTCCTGACGTTTGGTATTGACAGGAAAAGCAACCAAAACCGACAGGACTTAAATCTGTACCAGAATTATTTTATAATGCCCAATGTGATCCATATAATGTCTATACATGTACTCACAGGTCACATTAGACATTAAATTCAAAACAAGTGATCATCAAGAACTTATATTTCATTACAATTTCACATGTCCACCAAATCCAAAAGTTACTTGATGCTCAATACAGATCCATTGTTCAACACACTGAAACATGATACCTCCTATTCTGAGTAAAGAATACACGTTCACTACACAAGTCTAATTCCAAGTACTGACAGCTTCTCAAAATGAGGATTTTCACTAGCTACATCATACTAACAGAAATGAAGCAGGAATGTCGTTTCCAGCATGGGATGACCAAGTTACCTACAAAGGAGTAGAGTTAGCATATTCAGCTTGAGTTGACTCAATTATCATGGGATACAATATACAAATGCATGTTGCAAGGATACAATTTACAAGAACTATATTTTCAGTTCAAATATCTCTTAATTTACAAGAACTATGTCAGTTTAAATATCTCGTCTCTACTTAGTGTATTTGAAGGAAAACATTTGTACTATCTAGAGCAGAAATTATTTTCTGTGGTGCAGTGAAGAGTAGAAAGTTTTTTAAGTAACTCTGAACTGCTCAAAAGGATTATATAAGTGCATCTACTATTCTTGATGCTTCATCAACAGATAATCCATCCTTTGTATACATGTCATGAATAATAATACTAATGATATCTTCACGGATGGGCTGCCTGTTAAAAACAGAATGGCTGTAGCAAGCTGTAGCAAGCAAGAAAAACAAAACTATAGAGATTGATTTAAGAATAGAACAAAAAAAAAGCCTCACAAAATCAGGCATCTTTCTTTAGACTATCGTACTTTGTACTGTATAAAATGTCAATGCCAAGAAGACAAGCAAACGCCTAATTATACACATAGGGCTAAATGGAAATTAAGCCCCTGAATATTGAAGACTAGACAGAACAGGACATATGGACTGCGGTTTTCAAAAGCATCCAGAAGTGCAGGAAGAAACGGTGACAAATGAACCATGAGGTTGTCCTCTGATAATCTGATCACAAGCTGAAACAAAGGAAGAATAATGAGTATCCAATTTGGGAAATACTGCATGCTAGCTGTATGCCTCACCTAACTCATAACACGGGTCAAAGTAATTAAGACGATGAGCTGTACACATGCATGCAGCTAAATGCTAGTTGACTCCCAGTTCATGCCATGAATATGTTAAAGCTAAAACAGTGAAGGGGGAAAAGCAACAACAGGCCGTTCAAGGCCTCTATCCATGAGATTCAGTTCAAAAGGTAACCACAGCCCAAAAGGAATATATACTTACTGGTTAGTACTTAAGGAACACTTTTACTATGTCAAATTTGGCAATCACCATATAGAATATTTTTGCCATTTGTAATTTGTATTGCACTAAAGGTTCTAGATAAATTCAACACACACGAAGACATAGTACTCATATACTGAGATGAGATTGTCAGAGATAACTATCTATGTTCCTGACCGGTGATTTAAGTCGGCAGCAGAAAGTTGCCGTGCTTGTCGATTTCCTCATGCATATTGCTCTTTCTCACACCTGTGAAACAAAAAGAATATTTTTTCCCTCAGATCTATGAAACATTAGGGGATGTCAATATGTTCACTGCAACTAAAATTTCTTAACCAAACACTTTTTCAGTGGCAATATTTCTAGCAATCAGAGTTTTCATGCAAGTATAAGTTGGATATGAAAAGACGTCTTTTTGCAGAAAGATGTCAGAACTAACATAATAGTAGGTATCCACAAAGCTGCATCAATACATGCCTACGCACAGATCAAACTAGCAGAACATAAATCAACACATGTGAGATGTATAGTTTCTAGTCTCTAGAGCATACTGAATAGAAGAAAAATATTTATTTCTTGGACTAATAAGTCCAGACAAGCAAGCATGTTTACAACATTAGTAGCTAATCCAAGGTAAAAAAACAGTAAAGGTTTTACAAAATCATTCACCAAACTTGCTCTTTCATGATTGGGAGAGCAGATCTGTTTTGCATATCATCCAGAAGCAGTAAATCTAAGGTTGGGAGAGCAGATCAGAAAGGGAGGTTGGGAGAAAGAGAGGGCACCTCGTCTTACGGGCAGCGTTGATGCGGGCTTCGAGGAGGGCGGTGGTGGCGGCACGCCAGAGAGTCCCCTGGGGCACGAGCCTATGGAGGCCCCTGGGGGTGCCGAGGACGCAGGCGTCTGAAGGCCCTTGGGGGCGGCGGTGCGAGCGTGGGGGAGGTCCTGGGGGCGGCGGTGCGAGCGTCGGGGAGCACCCGGGGGCGACGGCGCGGGCTTTGAGGAGGGCCCGGGGAGGCGGCGCTGGCGTCGTGGAGGGCCCTGGGGGCGGCGGCGCTGGCTTCGGGGACGGCCTCCTAGGGAGGCGGCGCGGGTGTCGGGGAGGGCCCCGGGTGCGGCGATGCAGGCGTATGGGAGGGGCGGCGGGCGTGGAGGAGCCCCTTGGGCGGCGGCGGCGGATCTGGGTGGAGCCGTGGAGGAAGCCCCTTGGGCGGCGGCCCAGATGTGAATGGATTGAGCTGGTTAGGGTTTGGGTAGCTTTATGTACTGATGATGCGGGACCCATGTGCTGTAGCGAGTCGCGTCCTCAGATTTTCACGCGAGCCGCTTGCGGGTGGGAGAAACCTGTCGGTTTCAAGCTGCCGTCAGGAATCATTAGTTCTTTCCTGACGGTTTTTTCATTTCCTGTAGGTTTTTAAAGCCGACAGGAGTAATCTGATCCATTCCTGACGGCTATTAAGAACCGACAGGAAATATTGTAGTTCCTGACGGTTTTTATGGAACCGACGGGAAAACAAA
Organism: Saccharum spontaneum; assembly: GCA_022457205.1. Lineage (NCBI taxonomy): Eukaryota > Viridiplantae > Streptophyta > Magnoliopsida > Poales > Poaceae > Saccharum > Saccharum spontaneum. Next base: position 6,393,042 of record CM039610.1, read on the forward strand.
AAACCGACAGGAATTTCCTCTTCTCTGGTAGTGCACAGTATAAACTGCTAAAGTTGTAGTTGTCATTGTATTTAAGTTCTTTTTATCCGAGATTGTTTAGAGGCCTAAATATTGGTTTGAAGTTATTAGATTTTGAAATTTAAATTTTCAATTCTTTTCAGGTGACCTCAGATGTTGATACTCCCTCTATTCTAAATTATAAGTCGTTTTGACTTTTCTGATCATTTATTTTGCTATGTATCTAGACATATTATTATATATATAGATGCATAGCAAAATGAATGTACCAAAAAAGTCAAAGCGACTTATAATTTGGAATGGAGGAAGTATTATCTATGCGAAAGTTGTAAATCTCGACACAATCTATAACTTTGTAGCCTTAGGTACGAAGGAGTGGCTGTGGCTATAGCTTTTGTTATTTTTCTTCCCAGCGAAGCACTATGCCAACAACCGCTGTGGCTTAAATCCATATGCAGCAAACATGTCCATTTTTAATTTGACATTGTTTAAAGTGAAAAGGTTGATTTTAAGTTCTGTAATTTTTTTTTGCAATAGTTCTGTAATTTTTATTTAGACAAATATTTTTGCAAAAAACGATTTTTTTAGGGGATGCAAAAAAACGAATTAAAAAAATGTTATAAAAAGTAAAAACTCCAGCAACTCCGGGAGTCCGAATTGGGCTGCCAGGAGGAAGGAGATGGAATCGGGCTCGATCGGAATCCCCAGAGAACGTCTCCTGCATCGGAATCGACTACCGTACCCGTGCCGAGGCGGAACGCGCGCCCGCTCGCTGATATATATCTGGACCGACCCCGCGGCCTTTCTCCCCAACCCCAACGACCCTATCGAAACGCAAACGAAAACTGCTTTCCCGCCACCGCGAGACGCGAGAGGCTAGAGGCGAAGGCGACTTCACTCCACACCACCAACCGCCCTCGAGAAAGACCGAGCCCGGCACGATGTCGGACGACGGCGCAGCAGCGTGCTGCCCTCCCGGCGCCACGAAGAAGAAGGCGGCGAACAAGCTGGTGGTAGAGGAGCCGATCGACGACGACGTCTCCATCTGCAACCTCCACCCGGCGACCATGGAGAAGCTGTCCATCTTCCGCGGCGACGTGGTCCTGCTCAAGGGGAAGCGGCGCCGCGACACGGTCTGCATCGCCATGAGCAACGAGGGGTGCGGGGAGCACGCGCTCGGGATCAACCGGTCCGTCCGCTCCAACCTCCGGGTGCGCCTCGGCGACGTCGTGTCCGTGCACCCGTGCCCCGACGCCGCGTTCGGGGCCAAAGTGCACGTCCTGCCCCTCGACGACACCGTGGAGGGCCTCACGGGGGACCTCTTCGAGGCGTACCTGAAGCCGCACTTCCTCAATGCCTACCGCCCCGTCCGCAAGGGCGACCTCTTCCTCGTGCGCGGCGGCATGCGCAGCGTGGAATTCAAGGTGGTGGACATCCACCCGCCTGCCGAGTACTGCATCGTCGCGGACGACACGGAGGTGTTCTGCGACGGCGAGTCCGTGAAGCGGGAAGACGAGGAGAGGCTCGATGGCGTCGGCTATGATGACGTCGGCGGCATGCGGAAGCAGCTGGCTCAGATCAGGGAGCTGGTCGAGCTCCCACTCAGGCACCCGCAGCTGTTCAAGTCGATCGGAGTGAAGCCGCCCAAGGGTATCCTATTGTACGGGCCGCCTGGCTCCGGGAAGACTTTGATTGCCCGGGCAGTGGCAAACGAAACCGGCGCCTTCTTCTTCTGCATAAACGGTCCCGAGATCATGTCGAAGCTGGCTGGGGAGAGCGAGAGTAATCTAAGGAAGGCCTTCCTGGAGGCGGAGAAGAACGCGCCGTCCATCATCTTCATTGATGAGATTGACTCAATCGCACCCAAGAGGGAGAAGACACACGGCGAGGTGGAGAGGCGCATCGTGTCCCAGCTGCTCACGCTCATGGACGGGCTGAAGACACGCTCGCACGTTATCGTGATGGGCGCCACCAACCGGCCCAACAGTATCGACCCTGCTTTGCGACGGTTCGGCCGGTTCGACCGCGAGATTGATATCGGCGTGCCGGACGAGGTCGGCCGCCTCGAGGTGCTGCGAGTGCACACGAAGAATATGAAACTCGCCGAGGACGTCGACCTGGAGGCCGTCGCGAAGGACACACATGGCTACGTCGGCGCCGACCTGGCTGCGCTCTGCACCGAGGCCGCGCTGCAGTGCATCAGGGAGAAGATGGAATTCATCGACCTCGAGGACGAGACGATCGACGCCGAGATCCTCAGCTCGATGGCTATCACGAACGACCACCTGAGGACTGCCCTCACCGGCACCAACCCGTCGGCGCTGCGCGAGACCATGGTGGAGGTGCCCAACGTCAGCTGGACGGACATCGGAGGCCTCGAGGGCGTCAAGCGGGAGCTACAGGAGACCGTGCAGTACCCCGTGGAGCACCCGGACAAGTTCGAGAAGTTCGGCATGTCTCCGTCCAGGGGAGTGCTGTTCTATGGGCCACCGGGCTGCGGCAAGACGCTGCTCGCCAAGGCGATCGCGAACGAGTGCCAGGCCAACTTCATCAGCGTGAAAGGGCCCGAGCTGCTGACCATGTGGTTCGGCGAGAGCGAGGCCAACGTACGAGACATCTTCGACAAGGCGCGCCAGTCGGCGCCGTGCGTCCTCTTCTTCGACGAGCTGGACTCGATCGCCACGCAGAGGGGCAGCCACGTGGGCGACGCCGGCGGCGCGGCGGACAGGGTCCTCAACCAGCTGCTCACCGAGATGGACGGCATGAGCGCCAAGAAGACGGTGTTCATCATCGGCGCCACCAACCGGCCGGACATCATCGACCCGGCGCTGCTCCGGCCCGGCCGCCTCGACCAGCTCATCTACATTCCCCTGCCAGACGAGGCCTCGCGGCACCAGATCTTCAAGGCCTGCCTGAGGAAGTCCCCCGTGGCGAAGAACGTCGACCTCGGCGCGCTGGCCAGGTTCACGGCGGGCTACAGCGGAGCGGACATCACGGAGATTTGCCAGAGGGCGTGCAAGTACGCCATCAGGGAGGACATCGAGAGAGAGAGGAAGGCCAAGGAGAAGCCGGAGGATATGGTGGTAGACGGCGACGACGAGCCGGCGCAGATCGGGGCCAAGCACTTCGAGGAGTCCATGAGGTACGCGCGGAGGAGCGTCAGCGACGCGGACATGCGAAAGTACCAGGCGTTCGCGCAGACGCTGCAGCAGTCGAGGGGATTCGGCACCGAGTTCCGGTTCCCCGAGCGTCTCCAGCAGGCGGCAGAAGCAGACGCGGTGGCCGACTCTGAGGACGATGATCTTTACAGCTGATCCTTGTACTAGTGGAGGTTCAGCTTAGTATTTTCGTTTTTCTGGAACACATTGCTGTTAACGTTGTCGGGGTTATTCGTTACAATGTACAGTAGAGCATTTATTTTACAGTAGAGCATTTATTTTACAGTAGAGCATTTATTTCAATGTACTAGGAACGTGACGCGGACGGAGGAGGAAGCCAGCAGCCTCCGCGCCAGCTGCGCGAACGGGACGATGTGGCCGAAGGCGAGCCACGGGAGCATCACCACGTGCATGGGCGCGGCGTCGCGGTTGCCTCCTCCGCCGGCCGGCATGGTGATGGTGGTGCGTGTCCGATCCTGTTCCTGTTCGGTTCTTGTTGTGGCGAAACTATGGGAAGCTCATGGAGTGGACCAGTGGAGCCTACATATTTGAAAGCGGGCAGGGTAAGGTCGTCGCAACGGAAACAGCATTGTAGTCTACTCCGCAGACCGCAGCTGAGCTCATTAGGACGTCCTCAATGTCTGGCGAAATCGTTAGCTGAGGCCCCGTTTAATTTCCAAAAACACCCAAAAAATTTTATACAGTACCCGTCACATCGAATCTTTAGACACATGCATGGAACATTAAATGTAGGTAAAAAAATAACTAATTCATAATTTATCTATAAATGTCAAGACGAATTTTTTGAGCCTAGTTAGTCCATGGTTGGATAAATTTTGCCAAATAACAACGAAAGTGCTACAAGAGTTTTTCTCCAAAACATTTTGGGATCTAAACGAGGCCTGAGTCACACAATCCGACGTGGAGTACCAAAAAGGTGAGAAAAAAGACTCTCCAGCGACGAACAAATAGATGGCCGATTTCGTTTGTCCGTAGGTGTAGTGTCAGGCTGTCTCCAACGGTGTGGACGCAAAAGGGATAGGCATTCCATGATTTGCATCCTGCACAGGCAAAGGGAATGAGACCCAAAATTTCTCAACTCCAATAGCCGACGCAAACGAAGCCAGCGTACGCCCGCCTCGCCTCATCCGGTGGCTCCTCGCTGGCCGCATGACGCCGCGGACCGGCCTCGCTGTGGTGGCCGCACGCCGCCGCGGACCGGCCTCGCCTCGTCTGGTCGCTCCTCGCTGGCCGCACGCCACCGTGGATCGGCCTCGCCATGGTGGCCGCACGTCGCCGCGGACCCGCCTCGCGCTCGCCCGTGAGGTCCGCCCTTCTCCGCGTGGGCGTCAGGAAGAAGAGGCGGCCCAGTGAGATCTCGACCCACTACCACCATGCAGGCGAGCTCCGGCCCCAGCCTCACCGCGGCGACCTCGTCCTCCAACCCCGCGGCAACCTCGTCTCCAGCTCCACCGCGTAGCCTCTGCCCCTACCGCCGTCAGCCAAGAACAGGAGGAAGAGAGAAGCGCGGAGGTGAGGCCGGAGTGGAGGAAAAGGACCAACACAGGATTTGCATCGGTGGAGAGAGACTACGCAAAAATGCGTGCTGGCTCGGCTTGGACGCAAAATGCGTGCTCCAATTGGGTTCTCCATTGGAGCTCGATTTTGTCACCTAAAACCACTGTACCGTACCTATTATGGGTTTGGGTTGGCTTTTTGCCTATCTCGTTGGAGATAGCCTAAGAGCGCAAAATGCGGCTAGTACTCTACGTGCGGAGAGTAGGAGGAAGGAGAAAATAAAATAATATTTTTTATTTGAGTAAATTGCACTCACCATACAACAACTATCTAAGTAGGTGCATGTTAGTTGAACATCTTGTAATTTATCCAATTTAATACAATAACTATTAAGGTGTGTGCATGTTGGTCCAACATCTTGTGATCTATTTAATTTGATGCTAGAACTTGGCTCATCGGTGCATATACGGTCCCAGCATTGTAACGGCGTGTCTGTGTACACTCCAAATCATTGTCATTGAAAGCTATACCGTAGCACACTCATGTCATCCATCACTTAGCCTGAATTCTTCACTATATTGTGATACCATTTCTAAATTTGGCCAAATATAAAAACTGCCACTAATTTCATAAATATGAAAAATACCAAACTAGCCATTTTCTTTCTATACTATAATACTTTTTTCATCCATTTTCACCCCTACCCATGGTCATTCATGGCTTGCTAAAGCTGTTAAGTGGGTTGTCCATCGTGGAGGTAGAGTTTCAACTCTGTTTAGGGGTGGGCATTCGGTTAACCAAAACCGATCAGTTTGGTCCTTGGTTTTCATGAAATTCGGTATAGTGGTTTTTTTTCTTTCTGTACTATAATACTGGTTTTCTGAGGTTTGTTTGTTCAAAAGGATAGGTAGTGAGCTCTCGGTTCCCTTAAGCTTACCGGTTTGTGTCCCCCTTAATAATATGACTTTTTCTATACTTAAATTCAAAACAAAAATTTAAAGTAAGCCTTTGATGGGCAATATGCCGCAGCGATTTGAATGGGGGGTTCTTCTTGTGTTGTCATGCACCCACGTATGCTTTAATATGTCCATATCTCACAAATATCATTACACCCTTAATTGTACTAAGATCAATGTGCCAAAACCCATTAGGGTCCTAGATGCACTTTCAACCGTGCACACCCCAAAAATTTGATCACCTGGCACACTCGAGCAGATGTCGTGGTGTGGCCTGGCTCATGCATGCTCACGGCTCGGCTCGGTGGTGGCACGCGCTCACGTGTGGCGCGCCCTTCAAGTTTTTAATAGAAACACACGTAGTTCACCTATTTAAGTTGAGCCAACATTTAGTCAAAATCTCATATGAGACTAAACAATATTGCACTATAATATTTAACATGGGCTAAGATTTATTTAATTTCATTGAATTAAATATGGACTAAGCCTAAATTAAATCCAATGAGAGATCAACCTTGCCTGCAAATGAGTCATTATCCCAGCGTTTCCAGCTAAGCGTTGGATGAGCTGAGCACGCTATGATGTAGTAGCTCCCAATGACATCAGACACATGTGTTTGGACCCTATATGCATCAATGAGCCAAGTTCTCGCATCTAATTAAACAGACTACAAGATGTTAGACCAACATACACCCACCTAGATAGTTGCCGTATTAAATTAGACAAATCACAAGATGTTGGATTAACATGCACCCACTTGGATATTTGTTGTATGGTGAGTGCAATTTACTCTTTTTATTTAGTCGGCGAAGTCGTCAACACTGCTGGGAACGCCCTCAAAGAGGGAGGAGGTCCACGTCCCGTGGCTCATCAGTGGATCCATATGCAGCGCCGTGAGACGCGTGGCTTCTAGCGGTTATTTATTTATTATTGAGCGCCGATAAAAATACTTCAACCATATCGTTGTGAGTTGCGATGCCGTCGACCAAACAACAGCATCGATCGGCACCATCGCATCAGTGACCAATCATCATCGGCACATCATGATGGAATGACAGGGTTGTTATTAGCACTGGTTGGGTTTTGTCGAGACCGGCTTAATTACCTATCTAGCTACTAGGTCAATATGTCATCATGGCATTTCTTGTTGAGATTAATCTAAGCAAATCTTACCCCACCAAGGAATACGTATGGTAGCAACTCGCATGCATACATGCGTGAGGCATCTTTCTGGAGAAAAAAATTGGATGGACGATGGATCCAGCGCCTGTCGCGTGTGACCCCAGGCCGTCTTTTTTTTTGTATTTTAGCCTTTTTTCTGAAAGATTTTCTCAAATACGCCCCTGACGGAAAGATTTCAGAAAATGGACCTAGGGCTTGGTGCCATCCATGCTGGCGCCAAGGTAACACAGCTTGGCGCCGTTGATGTTGGCGCCAAGCCCCCATGCCACTTGGCCGACGACGCCGAGCTGGCGCTGACGTGGCAGCACCTTGGCGCCGTCACCATTGGCGCCAAGCTTGGTGCCATCGTCATTGGTGCCAAGCCTGGCGCCATGGATCTTGGCGTCGAGCTGTTGGAATTTCTTAAGTTTGGAATTTTATCATGAGATGGACATATGAAAATTTGTTAAGTCTATAAATTTACCATGAGATGGGACATGTTGGAATTTGTTAAGTCTGAAATTTTACCATGACATTAACAAATTTGATGCTATCGCATGGTAGTTCGTATTCTAACTTATCCAGGCCTTCAATTTTACTATCACTTGACTATGCTAGAATTTGGCTAAGTCTGGATTTTTTTTTGTTATGATTTGGACATTGACAAATTTAAAATTTTACCATGAGTTGGATATTAAAAATGGGCTTCATGTTTTGAACTTGAATATTTAAAATTTTACCATGACTTGGACCCTAATTTTACTATAAGATGGAATTTTAAGTCATAGTAAAAAGGGCTTCATGTTAACTCATGGAATTAGGGCTTCATGTTAATTTTACTATAAAATTTTACCATGAATTGGACCCAAATCCAAAACATGAATAATTTGGAATTTGGCTAAGTCTTGAATTTGGATATTTAAAATTTTACCATGACTTGGACCCTAATTCCATGACTTAACATGAAGCCCCTTTTACCACGACTTAAAATTTCATCTTATAGTAAAATTAGGGTCCAAGTCATGGTAAAATTTTAAATATCCAAGTCCAAAACATGAAGCCCATTTTCAATATCCAACTCATGATAAATTTTTAAATTTATCAATGTCCAAATCACAGTAAAAAACTAGACTTAGCTATATTTCCATCCCCATCACATAGTAAATTTAAAGACTTAGTCAATAAATCTGGACTTTTGCTACGGCTTGTATATGTTAGAATACCAACTACCATATGATAGACATATGGAAAAATAGCTTTTTAACATGACTTGGACATTTACAAATTTAAAATTTTACCATGACTTGGATATTGAGAAATGTGACTAACTCTAGAGTTTTTACAGTGACTTTCTGTTTGATCACTTAGAACAACCTATAAATACTTAGGATAAAAAATGATATATATGGTAACAGGTCTGTGGCGTCAGGCTTGGCGCCAATGACGATGGCGCTAAGCTTGGCGCCAATGGTGACGACGTCAAGGTGCTGCCACGTCAGCGTCAGCTCAGCGTCGTCGGCCAAGTGGCATGGAGGCTTGGCCCCAACTTTAACGGCGCCAAGCTGTGTTACCTTAGCGCCAGCGTGGATGGCGCCAAACCCAGGGTCCATTTCCTGAAATCTTTCCGTCAGAGACGTATTTAAGAAAATCTTTCGAAAAAAGGGCTAAAAATAAAAAAGACGGGACCCCCGGCTGGATGGATGACGCATGCCCCACATCGTACGGCAGTTAGAATCGAGCGCGTCCCTGTGGTTCCGACGGCTCAACATCGAAGGAATCACGACTCAGCTCCACTTCCCGTCGGCTCAACATCGAAGGAATCACGGCTCGGCTCCGTGCAAATGAGTTGGATGTTGATTTTAAGTCACGCCAAAAGAATCCAGTTACATACATTCCAAATCTACCTACGTTGAATACTACAGCTGAATTATATACAAGGAGAATGTATTCATAGTTTGAGGAAGAATTTAAAAGACAGTTTACATTGTCTTGTGAATTGTTGGAAGCTGCGGAGACAAACTTGACATTCTTTATTAAGTATATGCAATCTGATCGTGGAGCAGTAGACACTGAAGATTCCACCGTTACATGCTCTTGCCGGATGTTTGAATCGATAGGTATGTGTCGGTACCAATAGTATGGGGGTACCCACAATCCACGGTTAAGACGAACGAAACACTAGTACGCAAACACAGCAAGGACAAAAAATAGCAGACGATGTACCGCGACTGCGTTCCGACTCGCACGAGGCTGGCTCGACGGGACACCTCGACCGTGCTCCGACTCCGCCTCGTACGAGGCACCCTCGATGGGACGCCTCGACCGCGTCCCGACTCGTACGAGGCCCGTTCGACAAGGCATCTCGACTATCGGCAAAACTCTGACTCGCATGACCCCGGGTCAAATCGCTCGACCTATCTTCCCCACCAACTCTGAGGCAAAAGTCAGAGTATTTAATGCAACTACCTACTGCCTTCTACCGTCATGGCTACAGCCATGACCTACGTGGGGGCAATACCGGTGTCAGTTCTCACTTTTTACTGCCCATCCCGGGATGGGAGATGAAAACCTGTCACTATACACACCTTACCACGCACTGTTTTGCCACCGATCACCCTCGAGGGAGGATACGATAAGGTCCGTATTCCACGATCTCGGAGATTCGGCCTTATCCGCCCGACCTCGACCCAGCCTTGACCCGGCCTCGACGACCACCGCCAGTTAGCAGGGAAGAAAGGCCGATGTGGCACAGGACTCAGGGTCTTATCACCGTCTCGTCCCCAACGTCACCACAGTGTCCGGGGATGGCCAGCCATTCCTAAGGCACGTCGCTACAGCCATCTCTACAGGGATCGACAAAACTTCACCTCAAGGCACCCCGGTGCCCCGGCCTCCTCTTACCCTATAAAAGGGCAGGCCAGGGCTCTACAAGAGGAGACGAAAAAAGGCACCCAACTCAGAGATCAACATCTCAAGCAATCACCCTTGTACTCTTTCATTTTCTTTGAGACCTGGGCCCAGTTCCCTCTCTCACAGCTTGTAACCCCTACGCAAGCACTTAGGTGCAAGGAAATACAAACTCTCTCCCTTCGCTGGACGTAGGGCCTTCTTTGTCCGAACCAGGATAGATCCCCGTGTATTCCTCTTGCATCACCATCCGGGTTAGGGACACGCAGCATTTACTCGTCGGCTTAGGACCCCCACGGGACCAAACACCGACAGTTGGCTTGCCAGGTAGGGGAGTCTGCGTGCCAACATCGTTTTCCCGCCATTTTCCTAGATGGCTGACCCCGAATGTACTCTCCCGTTGGCCACGGTGATTTGGTTTGGGAGTTTGGAGTTCATGTCGCTTGGCCACGGCTACGACATGGTCCTCCTCCCGCCCAGGCACCCGACCGACGGGGATTACGAGCTCTCCCAGCCTAGGAGAGCATTGCGCCGGCATCGCCGCTCTCAGGCGCGAGCCGCCAAACGACGACGAGCCCGGCGCAACCACCGTCATCACCTCATGGAGGGCGGTGGGACTCCCTGATCCGGCGCCTCTCAGCCAGACGCCAACCCAGATTTCCTCATTGAGGGTCTGTGTAGGATGAGCTTGGCTGAGGGTAAGATGCCGACGGAGTTCCGCCGCTCCCCCGTCCGGTGTGACACCGTCACTATCCGGTCCAACCACTCCAGCATGAGCAACGACGTCTCCATTAGCGTTCTCGTTTGGGCTAGATTCGGTTGCCCAAGCGTACGCTTCCTCCGTGAGCACTAGTATGAGTGCTTACGAGGAACTCCCCGGGCACCATCTACGCTCCACTCTGGACCTTGTTGCATCCACGCCGGCTTCTGAGTATCTGGACTTTACGGAGACCCCAAAAACAGAGCCCCATGCGACTGCTTCTCGACATTACAACCCCAGAGACGATTGGCGACGACCTCACATACATCCATCATACTACTACTTCGGCGCTCCTGACTCCGACTCTGCCGATGACACCTACGATCCGACCCGCGAGTGCTTCAACATCGATGGGGCGAGCACGTCAGACTCGGAGGACGAGGAACCTGTCGAAGGAAGGAACACGCCACCTCATGTCGAGCTACCTGACGAGCAGGACGAGGCTCAACTCCTTGCTGATCAAGGAATGCAGCTTGAGCAAATCCACGAGTTGCAGGACAGGCTCGACGAGGAACGAGAAAACCTACGCCTACTCCAACAAACCCTCGAGCATGAACGTGCGGCACATGCACACGGCGGAAGAGCTTGAGAGAGAGCTCGCGACGTCAATCGTCACATCGCCGAGGATCGGGCGGTCGACCCCCTAGTTTTCGGTCGAGCCAGCCAGAACGTTCACTACCGGAAACGCAGCCTTTGCCGAGGGCTTCCGGCTTTGCCGAGAGCTAAATATCGGGCACTCGGCAAAGGCCCTCTTTGCCGAGGGCCGGCCCAAAGAGCCCTCGGCAAAGACAGGCCCTTGGCAAAGAGGCCTCTGCCGAGGGCCAGCCCTCGGCAAAAAAAATCTTTGCCGAGGGCCTCCCTATTGGCCCTAGGCAAAGAGTCTTTGCCGATGGCCTACCTTATGGCCCTCGGCAAAGAGATTTTTCAAAATATATTTTGAGACACTAAATTAACTCAAATAAAAAAGTTTTCTACTACAAAATTGTCTAACTTTTTAAGATCTACAAAGTATATATTGGTCATTTCTTCATTTAACAAATCAATAGTAATGTTGTTCACAAAATCTACATCTCTCTCATAAGTTTCATGAAACTACTAGAGATGATATATAAGAATTGTGAAATATGTTAGAACCACCACGTCGGTTGAACAAATGACCAAACAATCAAAATAAAGTTTGTAGATCTTGAGAAGTTATAAAATGTTGTAGTTGAAAACTTTTTCATTTGAAAGCATCTAATTGCAGATAATTGCGTCTTAAGTTTGAAATTTAAAATTTGAAATTTTAAAAAAAGTCTCGGATGGAGAAACACTCTAAACGAAAGTTGTAGATCTCGAAAAGTTATGAAACTTTGTAGTTGATAACTTTTTTATTTGAATTCGTTTAGTGTCTCAAAATATATTTTAAAAATTCTCTTTGCCGAGGACCATAATGTAGGCCCTCGGCAAAGAGGGTCTTTGCCGAGGGCCAACCATATGGCTCTCGGCAAAGAGATTTTTCAAAAATTCTCAGATGGAAAAACACTCTAAACGAAAGTTGTAGATCTTAAAAAGTTATAAAACTTTATAGTTGACAACTTTTTTATTTGAAAGCATCTAATTGAGGATATTTATATCTAAAGTTTGAAATTTCAAATTTCAAATTTTAAAAAAAGTCTTGGATGGAAAAACACTCTAAACGAAAGTTGTAGATCTCGAAAAGTTATGAAACTTTGTAGTTGACAACTTTTTCATTTGAAAGCATCTAATTGCCGATAATTATGTCTTAAGTTTGAAATTTGAAATTTCAAATTTTGAAAAAAGTCTCGGGTGGAGAAACACTCTAAACGAAAGTTGTAGATCTCAAGAAGTTATGAAACTTTGTAGTTGACAACTTTTTCATTTGAATTCGTTTAGTGCCTGAAAATATATTTTGAAAAATCTCTTTGCCGAGGGCCATACTGTCTTTGCCGAGGGCCTACAGTATGGCCCTCGGCAAAGATATTTTTCAAAAAGTCTCGGATGGAAAAACACTCTAAACGAAAGTTGTAGATCTTGAAAAGTTATAAAACTTTATAGTTGATAACTTTTTCATTTGAAAGCATCTAATTGAGGATATTTATATTTAAAGTTTGAAATTTCAAATTTCAAATTTTAAAAAAAGTCTTGGATGGAAAAACACTCTAAACAAAAGTTGTAGATCTTGAAAAGTTATGAAACTTTATAGTTGACAACTTTTTCATTTGAAAGCGCCGATAATTACGTCTTAAGTTTGAAATTTGAAATTTGAAATTTTGAAAAAAACCTCGGATAGAGAAACACTCTAAACGAAAGTTGTAGATCTCAAAAAGTTACGAAACTTTGTAGTTGACAACTTTTTCATTTGAATTCGTTTAGTGCCTCAAACAATCAATTTACACTCGGTTTGTTATAACATATGGGGAATCAAAATGGAATATAAACACAAGTGATAAAGGATTGGAGTGGTTAGAGGAGGTGAGAGAAGTGAGGTCACGAGTTCGAATCCCACCGACCACGACTTTACAAATAGGGTAAAAAATACAGTGTAAAATGCTACAAAAAATCCCGTAGGTCGGGGTGATGGCTCGTCGGCGCCTCCAAAAAAAATAAAATTATTTTGCTATTTTTTTCGGGTTTTTTTATTTATATTTTACCGAGGGTTTTTCTTTGCCGAGGGTTTTTTGCCCTCGGCAAAGGCTTTGCCGTGTGCCCGATAAAGGGTCCTCGGCAAAGACCCCTTCGCCGTCTCAAAATTTTTTGAGGGCTCTTTGCCGAGGACCGTCCTCGGCAAAGCCTTTGCCGAGGGTTTTTGGGCCTCTGGCCCTCGGCAAAGCATGCGAGTCCAGTAGTGGTTGTCGCCGCCGTCATGCTCCTCCGTAACATGTCCGAGCCATCGAACACTGACGCTTATCGAGCTAGAGATGAAATTCGAGAACTCCTCGAGACCGCTGCTATGCATCCGATGTAACATTTTTTTCAAAACTTTTTCACCAACTAAATCCAACCATCATCGTCGGCAGGGCACATCATTATGTTGGCACATGCTTGCATGCATGCATGGTACGACCACGGCCACGCGGCAGGCACGAGCGGCGCCCGTGTGCTACGGCGCTGGAACCGTTCGTTCGGGCCGGGCCGCCAGGGGAAGAAGCAACGACGCCGTGACGGCATTCATGAGCATGACCAGCACTGCTCTACTAGTACTAGTAGGCTAGCTACTCCGACGCAGATGGATGCAGCTGTATTTGCCTGCATTGGTAAGGAGGCCTTTTAACGTGTTGATTAGTTTCCACCTAAAAAGTTTTCACTCGTCACATTAAATATTTAGACATATACATAGAGCATTAAATGTAGATAAAAAAATTAATTACATAATTTACATAAAAACCGCGAGACGAATCTTTTAAACCTAATTAGTCCATGACTAGCCCTATGAATACTGTACTAGAATAGGAATGACAGGGTTACTGGGCCAGTTTTAGTGGATATTATATGTCACTGTTTTCAATACATCTAGATTTTTGAAATAGTGTAGAAGAATTTTATCCCCATGAAACTCTCTCTACTTCCATGAAACTCTCTCTACTTCTATGAAACTCTTATCATCTCTCTTTTATTAATACGGTGCCACATCAGCATAGTTAATGCCTATGAAACTCTGATGAAACCCCATTTATCATTGGTTAGGTTGTCAAGACTCGAGACTAGCTTAATTACCTACTAGAAACAACGTGCGGTGTTGCCGCGCGGCCTCATGGGATGGTACCAGTTGTGTAGGAGCATAGATCAATTATTGATTAATTTTTTAGCAGGTAGAGTGTCTAGCATTTTGAGGCAGTTTGTTATGCGTTTATATTGCTATAGACCCCTTTTTTTGAAACAGTGTTTTATAATTTGGAGATTTGGCTACCGTAGGTTTTAGCGATTATTTATAGGCGTAATAGAATACGCAGTAGGTGTCATGGAGTATTCTTTTTTTAATGACAAAGAAGAGGCGGAAAATATTTAGATACGTTCTAGATTTGTTTTAGTCTATTTACGAATTTTCTAGAATTTATTTTGCAAAGAAAAAGGGTCTACTTTGTGTGTTTGTGAAAATGACCGTAAATTACTGAAAAAGATTATAATATTTAGGGTTTTTTGTGGTAGAATTATCGGAGTCGGAGGTAGGATGGATAAGGTATAGACTTTTTAAATTTATCGGCGAAATGCGAACGAGAGGAATCTAGGATTTTTTATGACAGTGAAGAGGCAAAAAATATTTAGGTATGTTCTAGGTTGCTTCTAGTTTATTTATGTTTTTTTTTGAAATTTTCTACAAACGAGAAAGACTTATTTTGATGTTTCAGGTACGTTTCTCGTGTGCACGTAGCAAAGGTGTAGAAACAGTGACAAACAGTGACAAACAGTATATAAACAGTAGATGAAAGGGTCAAATTTGTTTATAACATTCACATATATATGTAAACTAAGCAAACTTACAGTAACATATAATGTAAACTAAGTAAATAACTTTTATGCACTAAGTCTCTATATATACACTACAAAAAAATACTCAGGAGTTGTGTGTCATATGGCCAGGTGGTTTTCTAGTCATATCCCATCTACCTCCAGCCTGTGTGCACTAGATCTAACGTGTCGTAAATTTCTGGTTGAAGATGTTGCTCTGCCTCTCGTGAACTTGGGCGATTTTTATATTTAACCCCTTTTTAATAAATATTTCAATATTAACCGCCCCAGAAAATAATTTACATCCGGTAATCCTTTTTGGTCACGTCATTCCCAATGGCGCGACCAAATAACATAGTCGCGCCACATGTGTTGACGTGACAAGATACGGCACATTCGACGGCGTTTCCGACATAGAAAAGTTTATCGCGCCACCCTTGTTGACGTGACAGTACAGTCTTATCGCGTCACCGGGAATGACGCGACAAGACTGAATTTTTAAAAAATCATAACTCTTAAATACGACGTCGGATGAAGATGATTTTTATATGAAAATTATAGCTCTCGATGAGATCTACAACTTTGTAGTTTTGAGTTTTTTTGTTTGACGACGTTAAGATGCTCAAAAAAATTATATAAACTTTCAGCACCAAAATAATTGCGTATTAGTGATTGTTGCATTATGAAAATCATATCTTTTTTAAATGGATTCAAACAAAGATATAATTTATATAAAAATTATAGCTCTCAATGAGGTATACGTTGTAGTTTTGAGGTTTTACATTTAAGGTCGTTAAGACGCTCGAGAAAATAATATAAATTTTCAGCACGAATATGCTTCTGAGGCTTTATATTATTTTCTCGAGCGTCTTAACGACCTTAAATGTAAAACCTCAAAACTACAACGTTGTATACCTCATTAAGAGCTACAATTTTTATATAAATTATATCTTTGTTTGAATCCATACAAAAAAAATATGATTTTCATAATGCAACAATCACTAATACGCGATTATTTTGGTGCTGAAAGTTTATATAATTTTTTTGAGCATCTTAACGTCGTCAAACAAAAAAACTCAAAACTATAAAGTTGTAGATCTCATCGAGAGCTACAATTTTTATATAAAAATCATCTTCATCCGACGTCGTATTTAAGAGTTATGATTTTTCAAAAATTCAGTCTTGTCGCGCCATTCCCCATGACGCGACAAGACTGTACTGTCACGCCAACAAGGGTGGCGCGATAAACTTTTCTATGTCGGAAACGCCGTCGAATGTACCGTATCTTGTCACGCCAACGCATGTGGCGCGACTATGTTATTTGGTCGCGTTATTGGGAATGGCACGACCAAAAAGGCTACCGGATGCAAATTATTTTCTGGGACGATTAATATTGAAATATTTATTAAAAAAAGAGTTAAATATAAAAAAACGCCCCGTGAACTTCCGGTCAAGAGTACAAGAAATAGCTAAATTCTGTTTCAATTCCAGTTGATTAATAATTTATTCATGCATGTGTGGTAACTGCAGTAGTCTCATACTCCGTACAAGGGAAATCAATGCTATGGTGGCATGATGGAGTAGCAGATTAATGCACTGTTCGGTACATATGCAGAATGGGGGTGGATGGTTTGTCAGGGCCTTGTTTAGCTGCTCCGAATTGGGGCCGGACGAAACACTGTGCGACACTGTAGCACACTGTAGTATTTTGTTTTTATTTGGTAAAAATTATCAAAACATTGACTAATTAGGCTTAAAACGTTCGTCTCGCAAAGTACAACAAATCTGTGCAATTAGTTTTTGATTTCATCTATACTTAGTACTCCATACATGTGCCGGCATTTTGATGTGATGGAGAATCTTCTTTTTGCATAGTGAAATTTGAGGAAATATTTAGATCTAAACAAGGCCTAGGTCTGTTCTCTCCGATTCTGTAATTTTGTCTTCATCTGTATTTTTTTTTCTAGAGATGATTTGTTATTAAATGGCTATGATGGCATGATAGAGTACCAGATTAGTGTACAAGCTTGTGATTATACATTATTGTTACTTACAAATATTTTTCTAACTTGTACAGGCCGAGGCAATACGAGGTACGAGCTCTGAGGTAACTGAAAAACAATGTTTAAGAATTTATAGTCTATGAAGGTCTGGCTATCTCTTTTACCATTTGAATGTTTTGATACGCTGATGATGTCCATTGCAGATATCTAAAGAAAGACAATTAGTTATGTTTTCCTGACCTGAGTAGCAAAGGCGAACATTGCTTGTGTTCTTATCGTCAAAAACAAAATTATCATGATTTTTGCTACCATGTAGGAATTTGTGTCACTGTGGGACAACCTCGAACTCTTCCTTTTTCTGTATTTTTTAGTGTATTCTTTTATACAAAATTTTAGTATTATATGCTAAGTTATTGACTAACCATTGTAAAGTTCTTGATTAAAAAAATCAGCTGGATATTTATCACATTATGCCCTCACATATGGAGAACATGACAGTGTTATAGTTGCTTCCATCACAAGACCGAGGTATGAGTAAGGCTGGATAACGAGCTAGCTCGGTTCGGCTCATTATCTTAACGAGCTAGAAAGCCAGCTCGCCTCGGCTTGGCTCGACTCGTTTACGAGCTCGAGCTGGCTTGTTAAGCTCGTGAGCCAGGTATATATAGTACACAAAATATAATGTTTATATTTTATCTAAAGCTTGAGAATAGTAATAATACAAAAATAATACATCCAACAGCCTTAAATCAAACAAAATATTTATATGTGCTAACATATCAACCATTTGTAAAGTACAAGACATGAAGTAATACAAAACTAATATTAGTTATGATGACTTTTTCCCTGAAATCGTGGCTCGTTTGGCTCGGAAGCTGGTTCGAGTTGGCTCGTTATAGCTAACGAGCTAAAATCTTGGCTTGGCTCGGCTCGTTATCCGAGCCAGCCATGAGCCGAGCGAGCTAATGTGCTTTGAGTTTTTCATTATAAAAGAGCAAAGGAATTAAAATAGCCTGTCACCTTGATATTCTTACCCACCTTAGTTTTTATCCCTTAGATCTCACAAACTACTAAAACAAATTAGCAAAAACCACCGTTCCAGTAATGATCCACCTTAGCTCACCTTCTTTTTGTTACAAGAGGTAGTCCTCCTATCTTGTTCATTTTTTAAGAAAAACAACAAGTTAGCCAAAATCACTTCAGAATGCATGCTGATACCTTTCCACCAATCAGAAATTAACAAACTAATTCAGAAAGTGACTCTAGAATCAGATAAATTGAGTTGCATGGAATAGAAATAATTGAATAATAACAGATATGACAAGAAGCTTACATTGTGATAACAGGCAGCAAGGATTTTCTTCTTTTGGAAGACAAAAAAGGAAAGAGCATGTTTTCATGGAACATTGAGCATGAAGGATAGCGTCTTGAATCAAACCATGTACTCGTGTGGTCGTTAGATAGTTTCACTTTCACAAGATATCCAGCTTCACAAATCACAACAAGAGGACGTCATAGTTTGTGAGATTAATCTTTTTAACCTTTTACACTTGTAAGGTCCAGTGGTTGGAACCATTACTGTTAATCGACGATTTTATGATGCATCAGGTAAAAAAGAATAGATGTGAAATCTCTACTGCCTTTTCAATGTTATTTTGAGCACCGCTCTTTTTTTACTTGAATGATATCCCATCGACGCTGATTACAATTACACCTTGATGGATCAGATAATCCGATGAGGTTTTAAGACACAAAATGCACTCAGTGGCAAGAAAACCTCTTCTCCTAAAAGGTTAGTCAATTTCATGATATTTTCAAAATTAATGAACTTTACATATGTGCAATATAGTCACTAAGTTAGGGGTGAAACAGAGAAATAATTACTTATTACACCAACCAGCCTGTCTTCACGAACTGGTCTGATTCGGTCCATAGCACTTTCTCATATATATTTATCTTTTCAATATTTAATATATGTATAGATATAAATATTATGTATATTACTCAAGGAAACTCAATAACAACAAATTATAGATTATAGCCACAATAGATTGTAGATGCAGAAGGGATCCCATCCAAATTAGCACATCATGAAGATATATATATACTTGTGAATTCGAGGTAGATTCAACAAGGTTCAATTTTTCTCACAAAAACGTATACTCACCACTTATGCAGCAGATAAGTCGAAGGGGGAGCATTGGCGAAAGAGCAGCAAAAATTCTTGTGAGAATCACAAATCTTCTTTCCTAATTGAATTTGTTATTTATGTTATCTAGTGCATCAAAATTCATGAGCCTACTACACTCAGTTCGGATGCCTATATAATTGTTGTAGTTCTTTCCTGAGGCTGTTTGCATCACCCTAAACAACTTGTTTTAAGCAAGGGTACATCCACTGCCCTTGCGCTTTGAGAAGATAAGTATAGGTATTCTCATTATCTTTTTTTAAACATCTTAGAAGATATCATCTTTTGCTTTTTTCCTCTAGAACAAAGGTTAATAAAGTAAATAAGTAATCATAACAGTGAGCATGGTCGGCATAGGATACAGTTAGTTGCAGTTGTTTTCAACAAATGGTTAATTGTAACTGTTCGGCCGTGATAGTTTGAACTGCGGCGCATACGTGCTATGTTGTAGAGAGTCATGTTCTTGTCTTGGATGGTTTGCATTGTTTGGAAAGAAAACTTAAACATGTTCATGATTTCAATCAAGAGTAATTCATCTTAGAATTTTGTTGTTAATTTTGACCATGCATCATACCATGATTAGACCACTAATGCATTTACGGCTTAATAATATTTATTGGTTTGAATGTTCGTTGCAAGGTTCATGTTATCATTCCTTCACTGCACATGAAAGTTTTTCATATACACGTGCGTGCCACACCTGTATGTCCACTGGTATGCAGAAGTATTTATAGGTAGCTTTGGTGCCTGTAATTTTGGCTGCAGCTCTGCATGCATCGATTCACATTTTTCAGATATGGCCCATCTTCTTTTTGGCCCCAGAAGACGGCCTTAGGCCTGGCGCCCTTGCTTGGCTGCTGGGCCGGTCTTAGCCAGACAACGATTTCAGGCCCGTCCACGTCCAAGCACCGATTTGTGTGATTCATTAGTCAACGAGCCGAGCGGATCACCGGCGGCAGGCATGTGTCTGCGGACAGCGGACTGCGCCGCGCGGCGGCCGGTGAGCATTTACAATACTGTATGTACTATTCCAGTCCATTAGGCCAGTCTCAATGGGGTTTCATGAGAGGTTTCATGCACATTTAATAGGGTGCCACATCAGCGAGCTGCATGAAACGAGGAGGAGAGAGAAGGAATTCGTTTCATGGCCACGACACGAGTGGGGCGACGTTTCCAACACATATGAAACGGGATGAAACTCGCGTTGAGGAGCTCGGGCGTTTCATCCGCCTCGCCTTGCCGCTGGGCCTGGCCGCCGCGCGGGGCACCACCTCTCCTCACCGCGACGGAGTCCTTCAAGCCGTGCCGAACCCCGACGAACCTGCTCCGCCGCACGCTGTCCGCCCGCCGCGCGCCGTGAGGTCGCTGACCGCCCTGGCACCGCCCACGTCGAGGATGAGGCTGATGCGCTGCCCCGGAGCGCGCCGAGGAGCTTCGCCGCGAGTCCAATGCCCACCGCCGCCAGTCCGCCGTGCGCCGCCACGAGGTCCGCCGTGCGGTCGCGAGGCCGTTGCGAGGCTGTTGCGAGGCCGGCGCGCGCTGCCACGAGATCCGCCGCCGCGAGTCCGTCCAGCCACGGGCAACGGGGCTACGCCGCGCGCGGGCGCGACCTCCGCCGAGGACCTCCGTCGGCACGCGACAAGATTGCTGCGGAGCTCAGCGTTCTTCGAGAGAGACCGGTGGACCCCAAAAAAAAAAGCTAAAATAACCATGAAACTGTGTATTGAAACTTTGCACTGTGAGAGAGACCCGTTTCATGTTTTGTTTCATGGTCTTGGAAAGCGGGAGATGAAATCTTGCATTGAGACTGGCCTTACAGAACCTTCGGCAATCAAGGTGGCCTGACAATCCAGCAATTTCATATGCCTCGTCTCCCTCGAACTTCCCGCTCCCCCGCTGACTATCGTATCCAAGCTCTCAACCCCAAGATCTTGCCTCCTCGCCTGGCCCCAAAACCCTTCTCCGTACCCGCGCAACGATCGGATGCGTACGCCGGCGGCCGGCGGGTGGCGGCTGCACCCGCGGGGCAGCGGCGGCGGCGGCAGCAAGCTAACGAGGCGGATAATCAGCAACGTCAAGATCACCCTCCTCTGCGCCTTCGTCACGCTCCTCGTCCTCCGCGGCACCGTCGGCGTCAACCGCCGCCTCGTCTACATCGCCAGCACCTCCGACGACAACCGCGCGTCCCCGGCCAGCACCAGACCCGTCGACGACATCGAGCGCATCCTCCGCGAGATCCGCGCCGACTCCGACCCCGACCCAGACGACGACGCGGCGCCGAAGCCCAGCTCCTCGGCGGAGCACTACGACCGCGGCGCCGCGTGGACGACGGCAAACTACAGCCTGGGTCCCCGGGTGACGCGGTGGAACGCCAAGCGGCGGCGGTGGCTGCACCAGAACCCGGGGTTCCCGTCCCGCGACGTGCGGGGCGGCCCGCGGGTGCTGCTGGTGACGGCGTCGCCGCCGGGGCCCTGCTCCAGCCCCGCTGGCGACCGCTTCCTGCTCCGGGCCACCAAGAACAGGCTCGACTACTGCCGCCTCCACGGCGTCGAGATGGTGCACGTCACGGCGCGGCTGGAGGACCCCGAACTGTCGTCGTCGTCGGGCGGCGGTGCCGGCGGGTGGGCCAAGCTCGCGCTGCTGCGGCGCGTCATGCTGGCGCACCCGGAGGTGGAGTGGCTGTGGTGGCTGGACGCGGGGGCGCTCGTCACCGACATGGGGTTCGAGCTCCCGCTGGCGCGGTACGAGGGCGCGCACCTCGTGGTGCGCAGCGACTCGTACCTCCTCTTCCAGCGCCGGTCCTGGGACGCCGCCAGCACCGCCAGCTTCCTGCTCCGCAACTGCCAGTGGTCGCTGGACCTGCTCGACGCCTGGGCCGTCATGGCGCCCCGGGGCCGCGCCCGCGACGACGCCGGGAAGCTGCTGACGGCGACGCTGGCGGGGCGGCCGCCGGGCGAGGCCGACGACCAGTCCGCGCTCGTCCACCTGCTCATCACCGAGAAGGAGCGGTGGATGGACAGGGTGTACCTCGAGAACCAGTACTACCTCTACGGCGTCTGGACGGGGCTGGTCGGCAAGTTCGAGGAGGCCATGGAGAAGCACCACCCGGGGTACGGCGACGACCGGTGGCCGTTCGTCACGCACTTCGCCGGCTGCAAACTTTGCGACGGCAGGTCTACCAGATCCAGGTCCGCCGGCGATGGCGACGGTGGCGGCGGCGAAGGCAAGAATCGCAGTGATGAGTACCCGCTGGACCGGTGCGTCAGGGACATGGAGCGCGCCTTCAACTTCGCCGACAACCAGGTGCTCAGGCTCTACGGCTTCCGGCACGAGTCGCTGGCGAGCGCCGAGGTCAGGCGGGTGGCGAACCGGTCGGCGAACCCGCTGGAGGCCAAGGAGGAGGCTCTCGCTTTCTTGAAGAAACCAAATGAGCCGGATCCATGGAGTAGTGATGTGCGCAAGTATCGAAAGAGCAAAGCAGAGGGAGATTCTGTTCTTGCAAGAATCCTGAGGAAACTGGGATGGCGATCCAAGTTTTGAAATGTTTTTTTCTTCTTTTTTTGCGTGCGTTTTGGTTGTTCGTGGATTCCAGTTTTGTACAATGGAAAGGGAACATATATATACAGGAAGCGAATTGCCGTTGCTTGCTGGTTCATGACAAATGAAACATTTCAAGAGGCTATGATTCAAAACATTGCAATGTTCATAATCTTTGGCCGTGTTTAGTTCGCCGGAATCGGCGTTTGCCGAGTTACTGTGCAGCACTGTATAGCACGGTAGCATTTGTTTTTATTTGGTAATAATTGTCCAAACATTGACTAATTAGGCTTAAAACGTTCGTCTCACAAAGTACAACAAAACTGTGCAATTAGTTTTTGATTTCATCTACATTTTGTACTCTATGCATGTGCCGACATTTTGATGTGATGGGAATCTTCTTTTTGCATAGTGGAATTTGAGAGGTAAATTTGGTATAAACAAGGCCTTTTTCAGAAAGAGACGTATGGTACAGTGCATGTCTGCATTAGTGTCATAATTTTTGTTTGCTACTAAACTTGAAATAATTTAAGCAGTGCAGTTTTTTTTTCAAAAAATTGAATACCAAAGATATTCAGAGTGCATCATATGGTCTGAAATATCACTCTTTTAGTACTAATTGGTCAGAATTTCCATACATGATCTGTTGCTGAAACGGTCATTCCGCGTAGCCTACAGACGAAAAGAATAGCATTCCAATTCTGTAGGGACACTAGCTCACTGACATCTGATCTCTCCTGTGTTTTAGTACAAAACAACTTAAACAATGCTAATCCGAAGAATGATGGGGTATTAGCGTCACAATTCACAGTCACATTGTTTGAATTTTTTGCCCTGTTTCATTTTTCTCCGAATCCAACTGAAAGCATCAGACATATAACAGCAAAAGTTTCTGTCGAATGCGCTCTTTTGCAAAACAGAAAGCTAAGACAAATCAAAACGCAAAAGAACTGATCAAAATTCAAAACTCGTATAACTGTGTCTCCTCCTCCTCGGTGCTCTTCTAGGTGCTCGAGAACTTAGCGTCCATCTTGAGCGCCGCCTCCTTTGCCTGGAGCGGGTTCGTCGCCGGGTCGGTGACCCTCCTGACCTTGGCGGTGGTGAGCGAGCGGTGCTGGAATCCGTAGAGCCTGAGCACCTGGTTGTCGGCGAAGTTGAAGGCGCGCTCCATGCCCCGGATGCAGCGGTCCAGCGGGTAGTCCTCGTACCGGCCGCAGGTCTTGCATCCGACGAAGTGCGTGATGAAGGGCCAGCGGTCGTCGCCGAGGCCCGGGTGGTGGTCCTCCATCATCTGTTCGTACCTGTCCACCAGCCCCGTCCAGAAGCCATGGAGGTAGAACTCCGTCTCCACGTGCACCTTGTCCATCCACCGCTCCTTCTGCACCAGCAGCAGGTGGATGAGCGCCGACTGGTCGTCGGCGTCGAACGGCGGCCGCCCGGTCAGGCTGGCCGTGAGCAGCTTCCCTGCCTCGACGCGTGACGGGCCACGGGGCCCCATGGGCACCCAGGCGTCCAGCAGGTCCAGCGACCACTGGCAGTTGCGGAGCAAGAAGATGCCGGCGTTGAGCGAGATCCACGACCTCTTCTCGAAGAGGAGATCCGGGTACCCGTGGATGACGAGGTTGGCGCCGTCGTAGCGGGACAGCGGGAGCTCGAACGCCATGTCCGTGAAGATGGCGTCGCTGTCCACCCACCAGATCCACTCCACCTCCGGGTGCGCCAGCATGAGGCGCCGCACCAGCGGCAGCTTGGACCAGTACCCCGTCAGCTCCGGGTCCAGGTGCGCCATGTTGTGCACCACGTCGATGCCGTGGAGCCGGCAGTAGTCGATCTTGTTCTTGGTCGCCTTGAGCAGGTAGTGGTCGCCGACGGGGTTGTCGCAGGGGCCCGGCGGCGACCCGGTGACGAGCAGGACACGCGGCCGTCCCCCGCGCCGCGGGTCGAGCGGCGGGAACTCCGGGTGCCGGGACATCCACTCCCGCCGCTGCGCGTCCCAGTCCGTCACCTTGGGACCCAGGCTGTACTCCCGCACCTTCACAAGCGTCGCCGACGCCGAGAAGTTGCCGAAGCTCGCCGCCGTCGCGTTGCGCGGCGACGGCGTCGACGACGAGCCGTCCTCGACCACGAACACGACGTCGTCCGCCTCGGAGTCGGAGCGGATCTCGGCCAGGATGCGCTCCACGTCCTCGACGACCTTGGCGTCCGCCGCCGCGCCGTCCAGGTCGCCGCTGCTGACGAGGAGGTTGAAGCCGGCGGTGCCGCGGAGGACCAGCACCGTGATGAAGCCGCACAGGAGCGTGATCTTGATGTTGTTCAGCGTCCGCTGCCGCTGCTTCTTGGCGCTGCTGGCACGCAGCCGCCCGCCGCCGCCACCAGCCACCCTCATGCTATGGCTATGCTAGTAGCTCGTTCAGAACTTTCAGATGCAGTGCAGCGGTGCACCCAACGTGCTTCTCTCTGGATCGCTGGGAGCTGTGCGTGATGGCGAGCTGGTAGATGTATAGGGACTAGGGAGAGACTATAGCTAGAGAGAGTTTGCATTGGCTTGCCCTTGCCGATGAGCTAGGCCTTGTTTAGCCCAAATTCACCCTTAAATTTTAGGTCACGTTTAGATTGAAAAAAAAATTAGTATCACTTTCGTCTTATTTGGCAAATACTGTCCAATCATGGACCAACTAGTCTCAAAAGATTCATCTCGTGATTTCCAACTAAACTGTGTAATTAGTTATTTTTTTATCTACATTTACTACTTCATGCATGGGTCTAAAGATTGATGTGATGGAGAGAGTGAAAAAATTCTAACTTTTGGGTGCATCTAAACAAGGCCTTACTATAAAAAAAAAAGATTCCCCATCAGATCAAAATACCGGCACATACATAGAGTACTAAATGTAGATGAAATCAAAAAACTAATTATACAGTTTTGTTGTACTTTGTGAGATGAACATTTTGAACCTAATTAATTAATGTTTGAACAATTATTACCAAATAAAAACAAAAATACTACAATGCATTCGGGATGCCCCGAATCGGGCATCTAAACCAGGCCCTAGCTAACAGGCAGGAACGTTCTGTTTCAGTTGGCACGTTTGTGTGCAGTGGAAGTCAGCGGTGGCGCGCGGGAACTTCGGCCTTGTTTAGATGCCAAATTTGGCAACCAAAATCTGCATAGTAAGTGTCCCGTCATACTGTAGCAATTTTGTTTTTATTTGGTAATAATTGTCCAAATATTGATTAATTATGCTTAAAATATTCGTCTCGCAAAGTACAACAAAACTGTGCAATTAGTTTTTGATTTCATCTACATTTAGTACTCCATATATATGCCGATATTTTGATGTGATAGGAAATCTTCTTTTTGCATAGTGGAATTTGGGGGTGAATTTAGCTATCTAAACAAGGCCTTCGAGGCCTTCGAGGGAGAGGTGAATATGAAACTGCTCGAATTTTGGAGCGCTGCATGCTCATGCTGGGCAGCACGATTCCCGTTGTGCAATCACCGCAGAGGATCTGAATGATCTCCGTTCCGTTCATCGCTGACTCTTCCTCCGAGGTTTTAGCAGCAGCAAACACAAATGGCATCGAAGCTCTAAACTAATCTGCACGGGAATCGTAGCACGCGCAAACCATTAATCAAGACAGCGGAGAATGCGAAATTAACACCAATGTTTTACTGTTCACACAGGCTGTATGCATGTCCATTCACAGAGTGAGCAAGCAACTGGCTTGTTACTCACGGTAAATAGCTGGAACATTTTTATTTCCATCTGTGCAGGCCACCGACAGAATCACGGCCCTGGCATCAAGCTGGGGGCACATTTTTTATATAGCAGCATTAAAATGGGTCTACACTCAATGAGTGGGTCTAAAAATTTATAAAATCAATTTAAAATTTTAGAAAATATACACCTTTAAATTTTATGACAATTTAACAGTTTAGATTAAATAAAAAATCC
Source organism: Saccharum spontaneum (assembly GCA_022457205.1). NCBI lineage: Eukaryota > Viridiplantae > Streptophyta > Magnoliopsida > Poales > Poaceae > Saccharum > Saccharum spontaneum. The sequence goes on from CM039610.1 coordinate 6,419,653, forward strand.
ATATCAGATATAACATAGAGTTACAGGTCGCAACAAAGCCAAATATGAATAATCCAATGGTAACATCCTCCTGTAGGCCCTGTTTTGCGGGGCTCTAGCTCCCCCTCTTGTGATTGTGCCAAACACACGCAAAAAAAAGGCTCCTCATAAGGAGTCCAAAGGCGCTAGAGTCGAAAAAAGTGTCTTATCCTGCCTCCTCACAAACTTCATAGAAATTAATACAAAACTGTCACTAGAGTCATTTTTTTGTAAAAGTTTTACAAAACAGCTTCAAGCTCAACTGAGAAGCCGCTTCACATGAGGAGCCAAAAAACAAGAGCCTTTTTAAGAGGAGCCAGATTCCTACCAAATAGGAACAAAATAAAGAATTACTCCACCAATCTCTAATTGAAATTTCTCATAAAAAAGAAAATAAACATCACTATTGCAAGATACAAAAATTTGACGTACAGCAGTCGGCCGCTCAATAGCCGATATGACACCTATGGGCTGCTCAATAGCCGATAGGCCTCCGTGGTGGAATGAGGACTCCTGTCGGCTCGTCAATAGCTGATAGGTCCCTGGTCAGGTATCTAGTCGGCTATTGAGTCGCCCACAGGACCTGTCGGTCCACCAGTTGCCGATAGGTCCGACAGTACACTATATTTACAATTCATATGCTAGATTTGCAATTAATTATTAAAAAATATTATTTAAAAAATTCCTTTGTTTCCTCAGTCACTTGTTTTTTTTTCAAGTGTAAGTGGACTGTGGAGCTCGACTCCGAGTCCTGCACAGGCTTGATCCTTGTGGGCTTGGGGAGTGGGCTCCAATGCTGCAGATATTGGGCTGGATCGGGTCAGTTAGTTCAAAGTCGTGATGGAATAGAAAAAATCCACGTTACTACTCAACTTTTTCGAAAATCTGTTTTTCCTCCCTAAACTCTAAAGCCGAGTAAACCACCTCCCTGAACTTTTAAACCCGTTCGTTTTAGCTCCCTGACCAGTTATAAGCGGTTTTCAAAGACGGTTTTGTCCTTTTCTTTTTTATTTATTTCGGCTAAATCTTTGAAAAATCATAGTAAATCACAGAAAAATCATAAAATAAAAAATCTAATTTTATTGGACTCCACATGAGTAGATCTACACAACGAACATATAATATGTATGCTTTAGCACAAATTTTTTGCTCTAGCTTTAGATCTATGCTTTTCTATAATTAATTCATAGTTGCAGTTTCTATAGTTCAATTATTGTGAAATTTTTATGGTGGCATAATTATTGTATGTCTGAATTGTAGTAAAAATTTCATGCTCATTGGATCATGTATAACTTAGTTATAGATTTATATATGTGTATTAGGTGTTTGCTTGTTAAAAAGTATTTATAAATCCATAACTAAATTATACATGATCCAATGAGTATAAAATTTTTACTACAGTTCAAGCATACAATAATTACCCACCATACAAATTTCACAACAATTGAACCATAGAAACTGCAGCTATGACACTAGTACACAAATCTTTTCCGTGAAGGTCAAAAACAATTAACCGAGGCGGGCATTCAAAACACCTGCGAGCAAAGGTCACAATTAATCAAAGAACAACAGAGGCGGTCATATTGCCCGCCTGGGTTAATGAATTAAAAAAACAACAAAAAGGCAGCGAGCCCGTCGATGAGGCCCATTGAGCCCATCAACGAGCCCATTGAGCCCATCCGCGCGTGTGCCGCCGCCGTTTACCAGATTCGCTCGTGTGCCACCACCGCTCGCTGGATCTGGATGTCCCGTGCTGGATCCGCCACTTCCAATGCCGGATCTGGGCTGTGGCGTCCCTGCTCGAGGTCGTGGCCACCGGAGAAGGTCGTGGCGCTGGCGCCCCTGCTCGAAGCCATGGCTGCCGGAGAAGGCCGTGGCGCCCCTTGCTCGAGGATGTGGCCACCGGAGAAGGTCGTGGCGCCCCTGCTCGAGGGCGTGGCCGCCGTGGCTTCCAGAGAAGGTCATGGCCGCCGAACTGCCGGCCCCACTAGATCTGGACGCGGCCTCTGTCTTCGAGGAGCAAGGTTGGCCGCCCTTGAGGGCGCGCCGCCGGAGAGGCCCCTCCTGTCCCCGCCGGATCTGGACATGAACACCATCGCCGAGAGAGAAAGGGCCCGGGCTGAGGGAGGGGAGGGGCGATGGGATAGGGAGAGGTGGGGCACAGAGAGGAGCGACTGGGAGTGGGAGGGGAGGGGCGTGGAGAGGGGGGTGACGGGTTGGTGAGGCGTGTGGTTGGGAGTGGGGAGGGGCACCGCTGAGAATCCTAAGTCCTTATATACGAGGCTGGTAGAAGGATAGATATGGTCCTTTCCTGGGCTGGGAGCTGGGCCACTATTTTTGGAGACGGGCCTTATATGGTGCCCACCTCCGAAAATGGATTTATGGAGGCGAGATCCTTAAAACGCCTACCTCGGTTAAGTTTGTGTTAGGGCAACTGCCTCGATTAATCGAACTTAACCCAGGTGGGCGATTTATGCTGCCCGCCTCGGTTAAGCATTAACTGAGGTGGTCGCTGGGCCGGCTGCCCAGCCACCGAATAACGGAGGTGGGAAACTAGGCCGCCCGCCTCAGAGCCCCAAACCCAAACGCTGTTGTAGGATCGAGATGGCCGACTAGAGGGGGGTGAATAGTCATTTCTAAAAAATAATCGCAAGAGCTAACCAATTTAGATGCGTAAGAGAAAAAACGGTCTTGCCTCGACTACACCCCTCTATCTATAATTGCTAGCACCCTTATAAAAGATTGAGCTAGAGAACAACTAGGGTACCAAGCTAGTGAGAATTCTCCTAAACAATTCTAGTTGGCAACAAAGCAACTAGTACAAGAGAAAGCGCTCCAAAGCTTCTACACATGCTAGTGATAAAGACGGTAAAAAGCACAAGCTCAACAATACAAGCTCAATATATATTGCAATGAAGTAAACTTGTGTTGAGATAAGCAAACCACAATGTAGAGGATGACACACGATGTTTTATGTGGTTCGGTGACTTGCCGGTCACTTAGTCCACGTTGAGGCGAGTTCTAGGATTGCTACTCCTCTTGTTAGTTCCAAGCCCGCAAGCTTCGGACTACCTCACTAGGTAGGCTCTACACGAGCACTAAACTTTGAGCTGACCAAATCAACTAGACACTCTCACAAGCCTCGATTTTACTAGAGATGCTCTTTGCCTTTCTCCGGCGGGGATGAGCTCAATAGCCCCCTCACAAAGCCAACTCCGGAGCACCGCACAATCCTTCTTGCGTGCTTCACGGAGAAACAATCACCAAGCCATCTAGGAATCAGCAAGCTCCAAGAGTAACAAGCAACCACACCCGCACGACGACCACCTAGGGCCACGAGTAATCTCTCACGCAAAGATTCGCACTAGTTGAGCACACTCACTCTCCAAATGTTGCCCTCAAGCAAGGAGTATGCGAGGAGTGCTAGAGAGGTGCTCTCCCAAAGAGTGTGCTGTTAGAATAGGCAAGAGAACCCTCACCAACCGGGCACCCCACTATATATAGAGGAGCACAAAAAAACTAGCAATTACTGTGCTGATCCGACATTTCCGAACAGTCCGCAGTACAAGCCTCGGACTGTCCGCTGTTATCAGCAACTAGCCGTTAGGTTAAAAAAACTAGGGTCGCGGGCTGTCTGCCGCAGTCCCTCGACTCTCTGATCAGCAAGGTTAGTAACTCTGCTTGCTGGCGTTTTTAATCGGCGGACTGTCCGCCGCCAAGGCGCGGACTATCCGCCATTTATCTACGGCACCCAAGACAGAGTTTACAGCAACTATGTTCGCCACGAGTTATGACCGGCGGACTGTCTGCCACCAGGGCGCGGACAGTCCGCCGTTACCATGGCAACCAAGAACAGATAGTTTTCAATCTGTTTGGTTTTCTAGGAGTGACCGGCGGATAGTCTGCCAGCAGGGGGCGGACAGTCCGCGGCTGCCCAGAAAACACTCCACCAAGTGCATCGCCTCCTCTGCTTTGGATGGCTACTCCACACCTCAATGGAGAGTTCTAAAGCATCTCAAAGTTAGTCCCAGCGCTTCTCAAAACCTTTTTCAAGGTAAGCCAACACCAAGTAACGATCTCTCGCAAGACGACCGTTCAACTCATCATCGGTTAGCTTTTAACAAACTTTTCACAAAGGTTTTTAACTTTCGCCACTTACCACTAACCGTACCTCAACGTTAGAGCTCACAAGTGGCACTAGATAACCGTAATGCAAAACACGTTTGCCCCTCTTAATAGTACGGCTATCTATCATAAACCCAGCTATTTATATCTTCTCTACACACCTCGTAGCCGGTAAAATGAAACACCCTATGTTTCATACCTTTGCCTTGCACAAAACCAAGTCCCACAAGTTTGATGCCGGCAAGGAAAGTGTTGTCCGACATATTCACCAAGCCACTTGAGATAAACAAAGAATCTTTCGCTTGATCTCCATAGATGATGTGGATCACTCAAACCATCACATAGACTCCAAGTCCATCGACCTTGGTCTCATTTGCTCTTCACCATTGCTCGGTCCTTCGGCGTCAAGTCTCGCTCAAGTTTCTCCGCCACGTGCGGTCCGTCGCTCCAAAGCCTCTCGACTTGCCTTTCACCATCGCCTCGGTCCATCAGCGCTAAGCCCACTAGCTTGCCGTTCACCATCGCGTTGCACACGGTCCATCGCAGCCAAGTCTTGCTTCGGGGTTCACTTGCTTGCTATGTTTGATTTGAGCATTCCATAATGCTAACGATCAAATCCATATCAACATCCAACTTTTCTTGTGAACTAAACCAACTTTTCTTCACACACTCAAATAGAGAAGTTAGGCCACAAGTGTTGTCATTAATTACCAAAACCCAAACAAGGGCCTAGACCTTTAAGCTGTGCAAAAGATTTTATGTAGTAGTGCGAATTAATTATAGAAAATCATAGATCTAAAGTTACATAAAAAATGTGTGCTAAAGCATATTATATGTTCATTGTATAGATACTCATATAGAGTCTAACAAAATTAGATTTTTCATTTTATGATTTTTTCTTGATTTACTATGATTTTTCAAAGATTTAGTCGAAATAAATAACATAGAAAAGGATAAAACCGCTTTTGAAAACCGCTTATAATTGGTTAGGGTGGTAAAACGAACGGTTTTAAAAGTTTAGGGAGGTGGTTTACCCGGCTTTAAAGTTCAGGGAGGAAAAGCAGACTTTCACAAAAGTTGAGGGAGGTAACGTAGACTTTTTCATGATGGAATGGAGTATATTCTTTTGTGTCAGGGAAATTACTTTTTTTAAAAAAATCACCAAAAGGCACCCCAACCGCTGTAAAAGAGCTCGTAAAGAAATATGTTTAGCTTTTTTTTTTCCTTATTTTGCTATGTTCGTCATCGTCATTCCACATCTTTACGTCACTGCCGCCCCAACGGTTGGAACGTGCTCCTTGTTCCCCTCTGTTCCCTTCCGCATTTGCTCGTGATTGTATTGCCTTTTTATTTCAAATAATGATATTTTATTTTCTTTTCTTTGCCTTAGACATTTCGTCGTCGTCGTTGTTGTGGAGGTGTTCATCGTGGTCATTGTGGAAGCTGCCCTGCCGCTCCCAACGATGGGAACATGCTTCTTGTCCTCTCCGTTCCCACCCCATTCGCTTGCAATTGTATAACAGCTTCTAAATTTATAATTAATCATTAAAAATAGAGTAAAATGCACCGTAGGTCTATGAACTTGCACAGCTGAAACCAGGTATTTAGCCTCTCAAACTTGCGAACCCGTTCACTCTAAATCCAAATGTCAAAACCAGCTAGGTTTTGCTTATGTGGCTTGTCCACCGTGGACTAGGCCCGCACCATTTATCAAAAACACCCCCGCAGCACCGTGCGACGTGCGCGCTCCGCCTCCTCGCCGCCGCCCAGGTCATGCACGAGGTCCATCCCGATGGACACCCGCCTGCGCTTGCCGCCGGACACGTCGGCGACCCTGGACGTCGCGACGTGCGCCAGCCCGAGCTCCGCCATGAGCTCCCACGCCCGGTCCGCGACGACGCCAGAGCAGCGGAGCCTCAGGCGCGCGCTGTACACGAGAGACTCCTCGACGGTGAGCGCCGGGAACAGCGTGTCATCCCTGCGGGACGACGCCGGACGCGCGGCGGAACCTGGCGGCGTCCATTGGTAGCCCGTTCATTGGAAACCTGGTGCCACAGGAGAACTTCAGCTCTGGCAGCCATGGCGGCCGATTCCACGATATGCAAAAATTCATCACTTACCGAAGATGGTTTCCAACGAGGTCTCGTCCGGGGGCTAGCTAACAACCAGGCGAACTCATGGCTACGAGGAATTAAAATGGGAGGCACTCGTGTGGACGAATTTTGAAAGGGCCAAGTGTTTGTCGGCCGACTGAACTTGGTGGTCTTGGCATTGTAGACCTCCGCTTCTTCGGGTTTGCCCTACGCTTGCGCTGGGAGTGGCTGGCACGGTCTGAGCCCCGGCGTTGTTGGACATGGCTGCCTTCGCGTCCAGAGCGCTCGGTGAGCGCAATGTTTCTGGCCAGCATGTCTGTCGTCGTGGGAGATGGTGCTTCGACAATGATGTGGACTGACAATTGGTCTGTGGTCAGGCCGCTGTCGACTTTTGCTCCAGTGCTGTTCGTGATTATTACAAGAGCTGGGAGAAAACGTCGTCTTGCTGATGCTTTGCACGACAACCGGTGGACCAGGGACATCAGGGGCGCGCCGACCGTCCAGGTTCTGCGCGACGTTGTTCGGGTCTGGAACCTGCTGAGTTCAGTGACCCTCCAGCCATCACAGTCGGATCGTTTTGTTTGGAAGTGGTCTGCAGATGGTAAATACTCAGTCTCCTCCTCTTATCGGGCGTCCTTCGCTGGATCCTCATCGCTCTTGGGAGCCAAAGAGCTTTGGCGTGTCAAGGCTCCACCAAAAGTCAAGTTGTTCTTTTGGTTGGCATTGCACCGGCAAATCTGGACGTCGGCCAGGCGTCAAAGGCATGGACTTCAGGCTTCGGATGAGTGTGCACTTTGCTGTCAGGCTTCAGAAACGGTCGATCACCTCTTCCTGGGGTGTGTGTTCTCCAGGGAAGTATGGTTTCTCTGCCTCCGTCCTCTTCAACTCTCAGCACTTGTGCCGGAAGGTAACGAAGACATCGAGTCATGGTGGTTGAGTCAGCGCACACGAGTGGACTCGGCTTCAAGATCGGCGTTTGACTCCTTGCTTCTGCTGATTACTTGGACGCTGTGGAAAGAGCGAAACGGGAGGGTGTTTGGCAGGTCACTGTGCACGGTGCTGCAGGTTGCTCAGGCGGTGTTCAGGGAGGGGGAGCAATGGGCGATGGGAGGCTTCGCACCGATGAAGGCTTTAGCTCAACTTTGGTCGCAACAAGTATATGTAATGTAATAAAAATTGAAGGATCCAGTGGAGTAGGTTCCAGCTGATCGTAGTGGCCTCTCACCACCTTGTATCATCTTGCTACATTTGCTTCCCTCTTAATGAAAAACGGGCACAACCCGATCGTGATTTTTTTTGAAAGGGCGCAAGGTGGTCGCGGCACGTACGTGCTCTGCTTAAGTAGCCGGCCATGGCAAGCTCGGCTGATGATGGTGGGGTGATGAGGCGAGGCATGCATGTGGCCATGGCTGAGGTGGGATGAAGCAATGCTTGCTTCCATGATTTCTTCCATTGCATAGCGGCTGGCTGCCTGGCAAGCGGACACACAAGCGAGCTCGTGGGCTCATGCGAATGACATGAAACAGCGGTTCTCGTGGATGCCGCACATATTCTGCAAGACGCTCACGGCCTCCGACACCAGCACGCACGGCGGCTTCTCTGTGCCGCGACGCACCGGCGAGGACTGCTTCCCGCCTCTGGTTCGCTGCGCCGCCTCCTCATCGCTGGCCGAGTTCGCTGCGCTCGCGTTCGCGGCAGCCGAGGCGAGGCTGTCCTCGCGTTCCCCGACGGAGGTGCGCTCACTGACGCCCGGCGGCCTCGCCCGAGTCCGGCGGACGCACCCATGGTGGAGGCGCACTCGCCGTTCGACTTCAAGTCCCGCGCGGCGGGGCTGCTGGAGGAGCGCCAGCGCCCGAAGAACACGGAGCTCGTGCTCGCGGTTGGGAGGCCCCGCGCGACGACAGACCTCGAGCACACATCCGCGGGGCGAAGGTTAGAGCCCGATTTGGCCGGGGGGCTGCGTGCCCGCGCCGCCGTCCATCGGCAACGCGCGAGGCAGAGCTGCTCTCACCCGCGGCGGCCTGCGCACGATGCAGAGCAGCGGCTCTCGCCCGCGGTGGCCGTGCTCGCCCGTGGCAGCCGGCCACCACCGCTGTCGTGCTTTCGCCCTAGGTAGCCGCTGTTGCGGCCGCCGCTAGCCCGCAAGGAGGTGAGGCATGTTAGGATTGATCTCACCCGACTTGATCCAACGATCAAGTCAGACCCTTTGATCCCGTCCTGATCGGGGACGTTTAACTGACTCCTAGTCGGTGGGCCCCTGTCACATAGCCATATAAAGAGGAGGTGGGGGGCCAGGGGCACATGACAGGAGGTTCACTGCCACTGCCGCCACGCACCGTCCTAACCCTAGCCGATCCAGAGGATGGCACGGCAGGTGACGGGAAGATTCACCGACGCCTCTGCACTACGCACACCGCCATCGGGACGCCACTGCATCCTCGCCACCGATAGCGACGAGCTCCTCCACCCTCAAGCCCTATGGTCTCTAGCTCTACACCCTTCTCCCTCTCTCCCTCTGTTTTCTCTCTGGTTCATGTACTAGTTCATATCCATGTGCCTTATCCCCAATGGAAGTCAACACCCACTGATCTACACCCTATTGATCCTAGAGAGTCTAACAATGGTACCGGAGCTAGGTTTTTACTAGTGTGTGGATCTAGAGTTTTGGGGAAGAAAGAAATCACAGAAAAGAAGAGAAAAACCGGATTCGATCCGGAAAGAAATCTCCAGAACCCAAACCCTAACCCTAAAAGAGAAACCCTAGAAGGGGAAAGATCACAATAGAAAGGATTGAAGGGGAGGACGAACAGAATAGAGGCCTACCTCGACTCAAATGTCACCACCGCGATGCCGTTTCACCGGCGAGGCGGGTAGATCAGCCGAGCCACGGGCTCGACGGTTCCTCCCCACACCGCCAGAGTGCGGGAAGATAGAAGCCTCGTCGCCGGGCCAGGAGCCCTCGCCGCAGGCATGGCCGTCGCCTCGGGATGGGTGCAAAGGGCACCACCGCACAGCCCTTCGACGGCGGCGCGCTCACCCTAAGGTGGACACGCGCACTGGCGAAGGGGCGCGTGGTAGCGCCGCCATTCCCTCCGGCCACCATGGTCGGCCACTGCTGCTCCTGCTTTTCCTCTAGGCGCGGGGCTAGGACAGAGGAGAAAGGGAAGGAGCAGATAAAGAAAAGAGGAAGGAGATCCGACCGGAACGAGCTCTGGCGGCGCTATCTCCTCACCGGCGCCAGTGACCACTGGCGCCGCCATCGCTGCTGCTTGCGGCGCTAAGGAAAGAAACCGGGGGAGGAGAAAATGAAGTTTAGGGTTTCAGTGGAGGCCGACGGCCACTGTTTTTGATTCGCCGAAAATCATGGACAGCTGTCGATTTGCATTGGACGACCACGATCGACTCAGGCCAAAATTGGCCCAGGCGGGATAGGAGATTCCCAGCCTAGGCCCAGGTTGTGGCCTGGGCGCGGGGGAGGAATGATAGCGAGGCGGTGCTGGGCCGGCCCGTTTCACTGGGCGCGGGGAGAGCGCATGCGCCGCGCAGATGGGCTGGGCCGAAAGAGGCCTGGGCGCACGGGACAGCGCCGCGGGCGCTGCTGGGTCGCCGGCTTGCTGGCTTCGTGTGGAGAGCAGAGTGCGCGTGCGAGCCGTGGGCCGCGATTCCCAGCCGGGCCGAATGACTAGCAGAGGAAAAAAATTGTTATTTTTTTTTCAGAAACATTCATAGTTTTAAATCTCTATTCAATTTGAACCCACATGGTATTTTGTTTAGAGAGCAAATGAGAATGATCAGATGCCTCTGATTAAGAATTATTGCTTTTTTATTAAAGAATTTTCAATGTTTCCGCTACAAAGTTAAAGATTATTGTCTTCTTATTAAATCCGAACCAACACATTTAAAATGCTCATGTCATTGGATATAGCAATCTTACCAAGCCCTTTGACCTTGCCTTTGCCATTGTGACCAAATGTGATACTATCAAACTCATTGTTACCACTTGTATTAATTGAATTGAACATTCTTGAATCACCGATCATGTATTGTGTGTATCCGCTATCAAGCACCCAATGTCTTTTTCTGGCTTTATATTTGACCTACAAAAGAAGATCAATTCTTTTTAGGTACCCAAACTTGCTTGGATCCTTGAAGGTTAGTAACTATGCTCTTGACACCCAAATGGTTTTCTTCTTTGAGCCCACAAAAGGTGTACCAATGAACTTAACCTTTACACCATTGGTACCCTTGGTAAGCAAATAACAAGAATCAAATTTAATTGAGGATACATTAGCATTCTTGTTCTTGTTCTTGCATTATTGCTCTATATGCCCAACTTGCTTGTATCTATTGCAAAACCGATCATTGCTCTTCATAAAGCTAACTTTAGAAGTAGCAAAGGTTGTCTTGCCTTTCTTGAGGTATAGGTCAATCCCTCTTTATTAAGAGAAAATCTTTGGCAACCCAAACACTTTAGCAAGCGAGCCTCACCACCATAGGCATTGCCTAAGGCATGAGTGAGCTCATTGACCTCCTTTTTCAAGGTCCCATTCTCAACCATAATTGAGGCATCACAAGTGAAACCATCACTAGTGGATGAGGTAGTAGTAAATGAGCTACAAGAAGGGTTAGTGGGAACAACAATGATAGGCTCAAAGAAAGATTCATTAAGTAAATCACAAGTTGAGCTACGTCACATGTCACAACAACCTGCTTCTTATCTCGGCTAAAGAGAGTGGAGTGAGCCTTTTCAAGCTTAGTGTGAGCCTTACCAAGCTTCTCATGGGCTTCCTTTAGCCTCTCATGAGTAGTATTGAGCTCATCAAAGGATTGCTCAAGAGCATCATGCTTCTTGTGCAATTCTTTGCACTCCTTTCTCTTCTCCATATAAGAGTGATCTTGTTCTAACATGTCCATGAGGTCTTTCTTTGAGTGCTCCTTCTCGTCATCACTCTCACTACTGTCACTCTCATCATTGGATTGTACCTTAGTTGGCTTATCCATGAAGCATGTCGATGGAGTGTCAAATAGAGAAGGCTTGTTGTTGATAGCAATTCTAGCAAGTGCCTTCTTCTTGGTGGTCTTCCTCTCATCATCACTAGAGGAAGCATCACTATCTCATGTGACACAATAAGAGTGACCCTTCTTCTTCTTCTTCTTGAAGGTCATCTTCTTCTCCATCTTTTCTTTCTTCTTCTTATCCTCATCATTGTCACTATTGTAAGGTCATTTGCCTACCAAGTGATCCTTACACTTGCACTTGTATCACCTCCTTGGTTGATCCTTGTTCTTGGATTGATTTATTCTCTTTCTTTGCACCATAGCCTTTCTTCTTCATGAACTTGCCAAAGCAGCGCACAAAGAGAGCCATCTCTTCATCTTCATCACCACCACTAGCTTGATCATCATCACTTGATTCTTTCTTCTTTGCTTTGCTCTTACCCTTGGTAGATGAAGTGCCAGCTTTGAATGCCACACTTTTCTTCTTCTTGTTGAAGGGTCGAGATGGCGGACTAGAGGGGGGTGAATAGTCCTTTCTAAAACTTAATCGTGCCAGCTAACCGAAACAAATGCAAAATTAGAACTATCGGTCTAGCCAAGACTACACCCCTCTATCTATCACTCTAGCACCTTACAAAAGATCCTAATCAAGCAAATAATGTGCCTTCCTAGCAAGAGCTCACCTAAAAATTCTAGCTTGCAAGGTCACACAAACCTATGCAACTAGTACTTCAAGCACCAGGGGAGCTCCTACATAATTCTAGTAAGCAAAAGCATAAAGCTCCTAAGCTCACTAGCAAAACTAAGCAAGGTGACTAACAAACTAACAAGGTTACACAAACCAAATTAGCCACGCAAAGGGATGCTTCTAGCTACACAATCAAGAAGATATCTAGCTAACTACACAAGTATAACTAGATACAAGAGCAACTACACAAGCAAGATATATATATGAATGTAAATACAATGCTTGTGTAAAACGAATGCAAACCACTGAGAAGAGTAGACAATGTTGACACGGTGATTTTCTCTCGAGGTTCACTTGGTTGCTACCAAGCTACGTCCCCGTTGTGGCGATACGCCCACTTGATGGATCACGAGCTAATTAACTATCAAGAGTCAAACCCTCAGCGGGTGCCACATATCCACTCACAAGATGGGGATCCTCCAAGCCACGAGCTCTACTAGAGTAGCCAATTCGCGAACTCCCGCAGGGAAGACTCAAGAACCCCTCATAAAGCTTCTCTGGAGCCTCGCACAATCTTCTTGCAAGCTTTGACAAAGCCACAATCCACCAAGTCGTCTAGGAGGTGGCAACCTCCAAGAGTAACAAGCACCACCGGCTTGCAACACGATTACTTAGTGCCACTCGATACAATCTCACAATGCAATCGCACTAGAATCACTAACTCACACAATCGGATGAACACTCTCAATCATATGTGAGTTAGAAGGCTCCCAAGTACTACCACATAAGCCACATAAGCCACCAAGGCCTTAGTGTGCTCATCTAACAGCCAAGGCCTGCCAAGAGGCTATTTATAAGCCCCTCCATGAAAAGAGCCGTTGTACCCCTTCACTAGACACAAAACGAGGGCATCGGATGCTCTGATGCCGTGGCACCGGACGCTGCCCAGCGTCCAACGCCTGGATGACAGCCACGTGTCCCTTAGGGTTGAACATCGTCCATCAGATCTCGCTCGCAACGGTCAAGACGAGTTCAGTTAAGTTTACATCGGATGCTCTGGTGCTCCTCATCGGACGCACCACACGCGGCATCCGATGCGGTCCAGTAAGCTCCCCGAGCTTAGAAATGTGCATCGGATGCGTCCGATGCATCACCATCGGACACACCACCTCGTCTGGTGCTCTCCAGCTCTTCTGCCATGCGCCAAGTCAGTAGGCATCGGACGCTGAATAGTGTTCAGCCAGCGTCCGATGCAAGACCGTCGGACACGCCGGTGCAGCCTCCCAATTGCGCAGCACCTAGGGTTAGCCACCGAATGCGTCCGATGACTCCAGAGCCAGCGTCCGATGGTCCTTTCGCCTCTGAAACTTCACCTCTGGTGCAATGGAAAATAGGTGTTTCACTTCCACAAAAGCGCAGAATCCCGCTGAGCTTGCTCGGCGGGAAGGAGAGAGAAACCCAAACCCATCTCTACCACGCTCAAACTCCACATCCTTCACAAATGTGCTAACACTAAGTGTACATCACCATGTGCATGTGTGTTAGCATTTTCACAATCATTTTCTTCAAAAGAGCTAGCCACTCAACTTGCCACGCCACTCGATCCTAGCAACGATGCATAGTTAGATCACTTGAGTGACACTAGATGAATGATATGCAAACAAGTTTGCCCCTCTTGATAGTACGGCCATCTATCCTAAACCCGGTCATGCACTTCTCTACATAACCTTTGACTGATGAAATAAAATGCCCTAGGTTATACCTTTGCCTTGCGCATTCCATTACATCTCCTTCGATGTTGATGCAACACATGCACCAACCAATCACCAAATGATATGATCCACTTCATATCATCATGTGACCATATTGGTTCATCGATCTTGACCTCACTTGCTCTTCACCATTGCTCTTCACCATTGCGCCAAGTCTTGCTCAAGCTTCACCGTCACACGCGGTCCCTCGCTTCAAAGCCTCCGACTTGCCCTTCACACTTGCAATCGGTCCGTCAAGCCAAGGCATGTCTTGATCTTCTCCACCTTGATCACATGACTCAATGTCATGTCTCATGTGCAATAAGCTCCTCCATCTTCACATGTGCAAGCTTGGCAACATCTCCAAGCCTTTTCCACCTTGATAAGATAACCTCATAATGAGTGTGAAGGAGCTTAGAAAGGGTTTAAACCGGATTTGAAAGTTTAGGCGAATCAATTTAGTTCAAGTCATATTAGAAGCTCATGACAATGATAATAGTACAAGAAAAAGATAACAATGCAAATGGATATCCAGTTTGTTTATTTCAAGTGCTATCTAGACTCAATTGATCTCTTCAAGTGGTATTTACAAGTGGTGTCTAGATCAACATATAAGTGATATCCTACAAGTCGTACTCATGAAGATAGCAAGTGTTCAAGAAATGATTGTAACTGACAAATCCTACAAGTGGTTCCATGATTTTTCCTACAATGGACTCCCCGAACATTGCTTACAGCAAACATTTAGCACAAGGGGCTTCGCCAGCACTTCAGTGACTATAACGACTCACTCATGCCAACACTTGTGGGAGCCCATGAGGTATATGGGCCAAATCTCCCCTTAGAAGAGGCCCAACTAGCAGCTAGCGTAGTGTCATGTGAAATTCAACCCCATCAAGAGGCCACCTGTAAGTAGTCATTGCCTATATAAGTGACTAGAAGCATGAGGGTAAGGGACCTCACTACCCACTCATTTCCACTTATTCAAAACCTTAAAGCATCCCTATCCACCATCGACCTCTCTACTCTCTCTCTCCTGTTCAGAACCGTCAAATCCAAAGCATTATTTAACATCTAGATCAACATATTGTTATGATCAACACTCAAATCAACAATTCAATAATTATTTAATAATTTATTACATCATTTATTAAGTAAAGAACCTAAAGGGAGAGACATAGATTATAGTTCAATAGACTAAAGAATAGATATCTACCTCGGTTAGGATTAGAGTACTAAAAATATATCACGGTTAAATTAAATAGCAATGTTTAAACTACATCGGTCATTAGCGGCAACAGTGTAGCGGTAGACCCTCAGAAAAGCTATAGCGAAACTATAGCGAAGCTATAACGAACTATTTAAAATCATGCTATCTAGCCAGCAGGCGTACCTAGGTTCTTTATTCTTCGTTCCATGCATGGCGTACACACTGCGGGAATCCAGCGATTCCGCAAGAATGGAGAGAAGTGGATTCTCATACTACGCCAATAGTAGGAGGATCTGCGTTTCCACAAGCCCTACACACACTATAAGAGCAGTTCATGGATTCCAGTAGTTCATATTGCTCGTTCGCTTGTAGGGTAAGTCGGTTTTATGAATGAAATCATATCAGCGGCTCTACTAATATAATGTCCGTCCATTATATTCTAATGATACGATAAATTGTTGTTTGAGTACAGCAGCTCTGTATTGCATAAACAATGCAATGCTTTGTTGATGATCCCATCCCCTTCTTCTGTCCTCGCTCGCGATCTCTGCGCTATGTATGCAATACTGATCCCCTCCCTACTACATATGTGTTGATCCCCATGCATGCTGCTAACATGGTCCATCTATCTAATAATAATGCAACCATGTGATCCCCTGCTGTGTTTAATTTTTTGATCTAGCTAATGTAATGTAAGCATATATAAATAATTTTTGAGTGTTATGCTTATTTCACTTCCATTCCACGCAGGCCGAAGATAAGTAGGGAAATGGCTTCCCTATGGTGCAGCAGCTCGTCAAATTTGCACGACACTTCAATGAACCAGTAGTTCACCTCGACCGCTTCTGCAACATTTGCTTCAAGGCATATAGCTCGAGGTCATACCCAGAGCATGCACTCCACCATAACGAGCCTCAAGTACTGGCAGCAGCCGCAGATCAAGCAGATACGGTGATTAGCGTCCATTTCATTGGGCGGCCGTGGAGGAGGCACAACTTCCTCCTCACATCGTTGAGTATGTTCAGGTGAGCTCCCGTAATTAGGCTTACACATGCACTTGTCATATGCGACCAAATCACCAAGACTGATTTGATTAACATACAACTTTCATTTCAGGCTCTGCATCCAGAGAATGGCCAAAGATATTATCCGGGGCTCGTTGCGTTGTAGTCATCTCGCATGAGCGAGCAAGTGAGGATCTAACATAGATTTAGGGAACACTCCACAAACATAGATTTAGGGAACACACCTTGTGGAGTGGTTATTGGTGCTATGGACAAGAGTGTCCTGTAATAACATGCATGTTGCCAGAAAGAATTGTTTTAGCTCTGCTTGTTTCTGCGGTGCTGTTGCGAGTTTCTTTGAAGTGTTTTCCTCTGCTCATTTCTGTCTGTGTGCTGTTCGGTGGCTCAAGGCCAGGTGCCACTTCTTGGCAACGCTGCTTGTCAACCATTCTGGTCCATACAGAACGTGGCTCTGTGCACCTCCACGCTCAAGCATAGCCTCAATGCTCAGCTTGCATCAACTCCGGTTGTTGGCCCTCCAGGCTCCAGGAACCTCACACCACAGACCAGCACCCATCCTCCATCTCCATCCAGGATTTGCTCCGGCGACACCACCGTCCCCTGTGGCTTCTCCAGCCAAGCCTAGAACATCTCAAGTGATCTTCCAGGGCACAAAAGGCCCAGCTCTTGACCACTGCAAGGATGGATGGATTCGCCGAGATGCTGCACACTTTGCCAATTCCCTGCTGAAAACAAATAATTCCTTTTTAACAGAGCCACAAGCGGTAGCCAACATCTCAAAGCTGATACCATGGATAGATTCAGATAATATCAGTTTGGCCACTGTGCACTCAGAAAACACAAGGGCAGAGAGCACTTTTGAGAATAAGCAAGCCCTGTCTTCAACCTTTCTTATTTTCTCTAATTAGCAGCTTGCTCTTGGATAATAATAATAATTAATAATAACCAAAGAAAGTAAGAAACACAGGGACACGCTTTTGTGAAAATGGGAGTCTTCCCTATAGAGGCAATTTGAATAAACTCTTCCCAAAGTCTCATCAGCCTACTACCAGCACTCCGCCTAAAAGTTCATTTCAGATTCCAATGTTTTGAAATAGTGGCTGATTGTTCATTAACCAAAACAAGATACACATCACAAAACAAGACAGCTATACTAGCAGACCCAATCCAATTATCCTCTCAAAAATGTAATTCTCCTACCACTCTCAAGCGTGCCATTTATGTAACATCGAAGTTTGAAACAAACTGCTAGGAAGGTCTAGTCACAGCTGTAAGACCACATAGAGCGCTCATTAGAAGCATGTCGTTTGTATGGTTACACTCTTCTTCTTAATTACAATAGTGCGCAAATCTTTTGCGTATTCGAGAAAAAAAATAATTCTCCTACCATTCCCCACCTACCATATATTAACCCATTTTGGCAGCTTGGATAGGCAGCCCACAGAAAACTTTCCCAAAACAGAGACACATTACCAGATTTTCACAGATAAAACAAAAAAAAAGACTACTAACAAAGAATATTTTCAAGTAAGGAAAATCTAAATGTTATAGTAAAAAATCTAGCTACCTGTGTAGGCCACTTAACTGATTTTTAAACCAGTCTACAGCTGTGTATACTATAGAAAAGGGTAAATTAGTAATAAAAATTATATCTGCTTTAAGCTGTCCTGGCTGTGAGATAATAACAGGTTCTGCACAGAATCTATTTTGCAATGTGATAGTCCACATCTTGCTCTCACTTGGAAAACTTTGCAGCATCCTATGTCTGATTGAACAACAGGATTGCAGCATCCTATGTCTGATTGAACAACAGGACAAAAGGGAAGCAGCAAGCACAAACCAAGTATCTGAACTTCGCAGTGCTGAAAAATGGAGAATGCTATCGCGTGTATATAAGCTCCGAAGCTTCTAACTTGGCTGGGCCAGGGATGCCTGCATTGGCGTGAGCAGCGATGTTGGTGAGGTTGCTGTAGTGGGAGAAAAGCATGAAGGTAGTCTCGTTGACGCTGATGGCGTTGATGCTCTTGGTGACAGATCCACCATCTCCAAAGCCTGCATCCTGAGCTCCATTGGGTAGTCCTTGACACATCCAATTCTTGGACCAACCCCAGTGCTCCATTTAAGGGACAGCCTGTGCCCAAGCTGATAGGACTTGGACTCACTCTTGGATTTCATCCTCTCAAAAATTGCCTTCTGTGGGACGTCGGTGGCTTTGGGGCTTTGCAGACCGCCTGATAAGGTTCTCTGGTATGTTGGCTTGGCTTCTTCTGCAGGAGTGTTCTCTCCCTCGTCGCCTTCTGTGGTGTTTAGAGGGAGAACCACTTGTGGAAAATTTGGTTGTATGATAGCAGAAGTAAAATTCTGTGAGTCATTAGGCACTGGATCTTCATTGTAGTCTTCTTTGGTAGATGAGCGCACCTGACCCCCAAAATAAGTTCAGTAAATGAATCCATCTACCATTTGGTGACAGAAGCATATTATGTTCTGGTTGTGAATGGTTAAGTGTACCTCAACGTCCTTGAGGTCAACTCCATTTTCTTCAAGGAAGTTCATGAAATTGCCGAGGTTCTCTGCAGTTGGTTTGTAGTGACCACTATATGCCCAGATGGACTATATATCAGAACAGATAAACATAGATTAGCAGAATTCACCCAATGAAAAGGTACACTAACAAGATGTAATAGAAGTATAAACATGATATTACTATATGCTGATAGAAGGACACAGCATAATCCACGGTTTAGAGTTGACATTAACTTGCACAGTGGTCGAACCATGATAAGTATTAAGTAGATAATCTGATGTGTACTAGACAGAAGTAGATTCAGGAACTATATGTTCCGTTATAATACATGGAGTTTAATTTTCTGGTTTACATTCCATATTTTCCCTTCATAAATGGATTGCCAAAAATGGTTATTCATGGTAGTCCATGACACGGGCAGGACGAAGATGCAAAAATGGATATGGTATGGCGACCAACTCACAGTGAATAATCAACTCTATCCTACACACAAACATAACTTTTTAGTCAAAGGTGCACGATTAAAGAATATAACAAGCACGAATACTAGGAAAGTAAAATACTGTGCATAAACAAAACTAACAATCCAACAGGCACTGGTTGCTAAAGTAAAATACCTTGATAACTCCGTTCTCTGCAGTAAATCTTCCTGCAGCTATGGTTGTACCTCCTGCCAAAAAGCTGGAGTGCTGGAATACACCTCTCTCTTTCTGATGGATATGTAGAAATTGATTTAGCAGCACTGAAGAAACAAAATGGGACAAAGGTCCCTGTAGAGTAAAAAAGTTACCTTGCCAGCATAAAGTCTTTTTGCTGTGCTCATAACGAAAATCCATTTAGTCCCTTTAGGACCCCTGCTCGTATCGAGTGGTTCTCCAGACTGTTTATGAATAATCTTTCCCTCATTAATGATGTATTCATAGTGCTCACGCTCTTGCTGCAAAACATCAAACAGATGTTAGAGCTTTGAAATGTGGTAGGTTTAGTAGCTTTGAACTGCTTTCTCATATTCAAGGGCGAGCCTGCTTTGCTGCAGCAAGAGAAATGACCCACCTCTAGCACTAGGGCCTCCCAGAAAATGAGTTTATTGTTAGTGACGCCTGGTGTTTAGCTCTAGTTCTAAATATGTAATTGTAATTGTCCCCACTGTAATTTTTCTGACAAACCATCCTTGAAACCTTGGTCAATATTAACTCTTTATGAGCGGTACTGTTTGGTACCCACTCCTATGCAATGAAAATGAGCTGGGGAAGTATCCTTTCCCCTCCGTTGAACCATAAAAAAGAATGAAGTTTGCTAAAATGAATCCATTTTCCTGTTCTTAACAACCTATAACATTGCGATGTCAATTGTATTTGTATCAATTGTCCAGATTCATGAGGAAAGGAAATAATAATGTGAACGATATCAGGCCAGGGCATGACTGGATCCTGTACAAGTTTTAGATGAACAATAATTCTGATTTGAGGCTATGTCAAATGAAGTTCATAAATGCAGAAATTTGATAGACTAATAAGAAGAAGATTCAATGCACCTTTTATTTGAGAAAATATTTCTTAAAATTCGAACTTGAGGAAAATTTCTACAGTAAAAGGTAGTGAGCATTTTTTCAGAGAAGATATTGATAGTTAATAACAAAACAAAAGCTTCATGAAACTGGCACAGTATTTCGTGGATGATGTTAGTCAAGTCATCATACATCCTTTTGCAGACATATTCAGCAAGGATATATATTTTTTGAAGGTAACAGCAAGGATATATATCACAAGTTCTAAATAAAGATACACAACCATGGTGAAGGTGTCTTACCGGACCAAGATACCTTATGCATTGCTTTTTCAGCAAAGCTCTTGGACACTCTGGAAGGTCTATATCCTTTCCCTCTCCAACATCAAGCCTACAAACGCACAGCTCACTTAGTCATGCAATCAAACTGATAATTGAAATTTCTATTTTGAGCAGGCCTTCCAATTGTAACATAGATTCTGGTATGAATAGGTATACTTCTATTTCAGATCTGTTATGTAGGTTCCACCACCTCAAATAACAGAATTTGCAAATGTATCAAAGCAAATCGTAGTGAAGTTCTCACCAGTAGAAGAAGGGCTGTCCGGCCTGGCTTTGGCACCAGACATCATAGTAAAAGTGCAGGTTATGCCCATACCTATGCCGTGGATCAATCTATACAACGCAACAACATATTAACATAGTTATGACAGTTGCAATGGATCAGAATCTTGGAAATCGTCACTCTATTTGCTCAATGAAAAACGTGTAATGGCCCAGTCCTGGGAGAAAAAAAACTTCATCACTCTACAAAGAGATGGGAAGGAAATGCCATGACGTCAATCAGTGGACCTTTTTTATGATCAATGTTCACACATGACAAAAAGCTGAAGTCAACATACTGAAAAGCAGGTTCTTTTCATACACCTGAAAACACAACATCTAATCTAAAGCCAAAATGAGAAACAATACTAGCAGTGGATTTTGTACTCACAGCCTCGATCCAGTGCTGGAAAGCCAGCTTGAGAGCCTTGCCGTCTCTGGATAAACCCTGACCCACCTGTTGCAAGCAGTTGCAAGCAAGCAAAGCGGACATGAAAAACATAGGACGACATCGATATGTCGAGAAGCCTGATGCGCGCATGAGAAGGAATCGGTTTGTGGGAGGGACTAGCTAGGGAGGACCTTGGATGCGTTGAGGCCGACGCGGTTCCAGCGCGAGGCGGCCGTCTCCGGCTTGGGCTCGTCGAAGAAGGAGATGGTGCTGTGGCTGAGCCGCGCGAAGTCCAGCGCTTGCCACCTGCATCATCACCATTGATCGAAATCAGTCTCAATCAAAAGCTTTCTTTTCCCTGAAACGAAGAGGCCCAGTTAGTAGAGGTGATGTTAACATCAGTAACCATGAACAAGAACAAAATTCGGCATCGTAACCGTTTCGTGGATTTTCTTGGAAGGAAGCCAACTCGCGGAGCAGGCGTAGTACAGTAGAGTACAGAGAGAATCAAGATTGAAGAAGAAGCAAAGGTGTGTGCTGTGACAACAAAAGGGGCAACTTTTTTTTTATTTATTTTCTTTAAGATAAGAAGAAGTAAATGGGGACAATCTTGTTTGTCCATGCCAATCGAACCCGGACGCAGGGGGAAGAAACTAAATAAATCACAGGCTGACAGGCAGGAAGGCAGGAAGGCAGGCGGTGGAAAAGGGTACGGGTACCAGAGCTCCTCGACGACGACGGCGGAGTCGGCGAGCTTCCGGCGGGTCCGGTAGCTGCGGTAGACCTTCTGCAGCTTGGTGGCCGCGCCATTCTCGCCGCCAGCGCCGGCGCCGACGCCGGTTCCCTCCACGGATTCCAGCCTATCCGTCTCCACCTCCTCCATTCGTTCTGAGATTTGGGAGCTGCGAGCCATCCCGTCGAAAGCGTGAACTTGGACCGAGGAGTTGTTGGATTTGGGTGCGGAATGGAGAAACGGCCGTGCTGCTGCAGAGAAGGTGTCAGGGAGGAGCTGATAGCAGAGCAAAGCAGAGCATGCAATAATAATAATCTGTTTTGCGGAACGGATGGTGACTGCGGATTCGACGACGGCGACGAGTCGTTGGCGACTTGGCGAGTGGCGCCATAGCTGCGCGTGGTTGCATGGGCCCGCGTGTCATTGGCTCTGTTGGATAGCAAAGAACACCGTAGCTGTAGTATAGCCGTAGTATAGTACAGTATTATTCTTCTACAGTAACTCTTAACTACTACCGTAATGGTACAGTTTGACTGCATGCAGCCCCGCGATGGAGTGGAGATTGGACACTAGCTTCACAATCACGTTGACGCCGCGAATAAACAATAGTTTGGCCACGTTTTAGATCAACTACGTACTACAGCTGGGACCTGGGAGTTTGGACACTAATGGCTCTGTTCGGCAGGCTGTTTTTTTCTTATAAGCCAGCTGTGATTGTTTTGCTGTGAGAGAAAAACATTGTTCCACGATTGATAAGTCGTGCTGATAAACTTAGCCGAACAGGGGAATAATATAGTAATGTACGTCCAAGTCGTACCTGCTCTCTTCTCTTGAGACTGGCCAGGTCCAAGTCCAAGCTATACATGAGCTGGTCTAGAACGAAGCAACAACTCTACGCTAGCTTTTTTTCTATGTTGGCACGAGCTGCACGGAAGAAGCAGCCAATCTCCCTCGTCGCCTCGCCCTCTCTGTGCAATGCAACACTGCAAGTGTGTCATCAGCCACCGCGCACCGGTTTTTCAATTCAGTTGCGATCTAATCTACCGGATCGCAGAATCAATTCACTGGGTCCACTGCACGTACGTACTGAGGGCCTGTTTGATTAGAGGTGTTAAAGGTTAATAAACATTGTAGCACTTTCGTCTTATTTAATAAAAAGTTTCTAATTTTAGACTAATTAGGCTTAATAGATTCGTCTCGTAAATTACTTCTAATCTGTGTCGCCATGCAATCTACATTTAATACTCTATATATTTACCGTAATATTGATGTGATGAGAGTTAAACTGAATGGCTTCAAACTCAGCTACTGCTTACCATTGCTGTCTGAGCTTCAAACTCAGCTACTACCTACCATTGCTGTAAAAAAAACTCAGCTACCATAGCCCATCGGTACGTTCACCAGCCACCAGGCATCGGAGCTGTAGCGTCTAGCTCGAATCAATGGACCCGGTGCCCATAGGCCCATGGCGAACATTATATATTACCCTGCTCTCGATCGGTTTCGTTTGCACTTGCGGCAACCAACGTCAAGATCAAGAAACGTCACATCGTTAACTTCCTCCACTTTCTTCAGCCCGGTAAGAGCATTACGGAGCCAGTGAGGCCGGCGGCGAGCACAGCCACGTCAGAAAAATCACCGCTGGCGGAGAGAGAAAAGGCGAGAGAGTGGAGCGGGTGGCTAGCTAAACGTCGACTGAAAGCCGACGGATGCGTGCGCATATAGCTTCATTGGCTGCGCTACTGCTGCACTCACTGCTGGTTGGCTGCACGTGCTGTGTCAATGCTGCTGCTGCATTAAATGTTGTCCACGCTGACGTTTATCCAGCCGGCAGCCGGCTGAACCATAATACTTGCTCTAAGGGTGTGTTTAGATGGGAAAAGTGGTTGAAAAGTTACTGTAGCACATTTCGTTGTTATTTGACAAAATTTGTCCAATCATGGACTAACTAGGTTCAAAAGATTTGTCTCGACCTTTACAGACAAACTATGTAATTAGTTATTTTTTATCTATATTTAATGTTTAAAGCATGTGTTTAAAAATTTGATGTGATGGGTGGAAGAGGAAATTTTTAGGGTTTGCATGGGAACTAAACGCCCCCTAACATGCTGTGCCGTGCGTGATGGTGATGGCGTTTCACCTTGCAGACGGCGGCACCTTTTGTTGAATCTGTGAGTCTGTGACACTATTTATGCCTGACTCAAAGATCATTTTTTTATTAAAAACACTAATATTTATGATACTGAAAATAAAGTAACGTTACAGTTATCCTGAAATATGAAACTTCATATAGCGCGTAGGATCCGCGCCTCCACAGTCATCCTGCCTCCTGTTCATGTACGGCCCTCCAATTCGCGGCTGCCACGT
Source organism: Saccharum spontaneum (assembly GCA_022457205.1). Classification (NCBI taxonomy): domain Eukaryota; kingdom Viridiplantae; phylum Streptophyta; class Magnoliopsida; order Poales; family Poaceae; genus Saccharum; species Saccharum spontaneum. The sequence continues at coordinate 6,443,685 of CM039610.1, forward strand.
GTCATGTGGCGTTGCCCGCTACCTGGTCTCCCGGTCGTGTGCCATGGGCCTACGAGGATGTCACTCGGTTTAAAACATGTACCGCTCTTTCTACGACGTGGTTAATAACTCTATCTTAAAAATGCTGATCTGATACTGGGCCTGGTTTAGATTGAAGAAAATTTCAACCCGATAAATAGTACCACTTTCGTCTTATTTGGCAAATATTGTCCAATCATGGATTAACTAGACTCAAAAGATTCATCTTGTGATTTCTAACTAAACTGTGTAATTAGTTATTCTTTTACCTACATTTAATACTCTATACAAGTGGCTAAAAATTGATGTGATAGAGAGAGAGTGAAAAAACTTGGAATTTTAAGAGAAACTAAACAAGGCCCTGATAGGTACATGTTTATCAACAAATCCATTAAATAAAAATCTTAAGTATCACTTTCTTTCTTTCTTTGGGGACCAACCCGCCAAGCTGTATAGCCGTAGTACTCTACTCTTTAACTACCGTAACAGTACAGTTTGACTGCATGCAGCCCCGCGATGAACTGGATGCTTGAGAATCACGTTGACGCCGCACGGCTTCGCGCTAGTAAACAATCTTTTGGCCACGTTTTAGATCAACTAGTACAGCTGGGACATCGGAGTTTGGACACTAATGTAGCAGTAATGTACTCCCTCTATCCCTATTTTATTTGTCATTATTGATGTTCGTGCGATAAGTTTAACTCAATTTATAGAAAATATGTACAACATTTGTATCTTTAAATAAATTTATTAAAAAAACTAGATTCAAATATCTTTTCAATAATACTAATTATGTATCATAAATATTAACATATTTTAATATATACTTAATTAAAGTTGTTTATTAGGAAACGCAAACGACAAAATATTTAGAGACAGAGGGAGGAGTACGTCCAAGTCGTACCTGCTCTCTTCTTTTTTTTTTTTTTTGACGGTAAACCTGTTCTCTTCTCTTGAGACTGGCCAAGTCCAAGTCCAAGCTACACATGAGCTGGTCTAGAACGAAGCAACAACTCTACGCTAGCATTTTCTATGTTGGCCCCGTTCACTTCTCAAAATATTTCCTCTGTCACCCGTTACATCGAATCTTTGGACGTATGTATGGAGCATTAAATGTAGGTAAAAAAATAACTAATTGTACAGTTTGTCTACAAAGTTCGAGATGAATCTTTTAAGCCTAATTAATTCATGGTTGGATAAATTTTACCAAATAACAACGAAAGTGTTATATGAATATTTCTCCCAAATATTTCGGAAGTGAACCGTTGGCACTTGGCACGAGCTGCACGGAAGAAGCAGCCAATCTCCCTCGTCGGCTCGTCGCCTCGACCTCTCTGTGCAATGCAACACTGCAAGTGTGTCATCAGCCACCACGCACCGGTTTTTCAATTCAGTTGCGATCTAATCTACCGGATCGCAGAATCAATTCACTGGGTCCACTACACGTACGTACGTGACACGTCACAACTGAGCTTCAAACTCAAGGCCATTGCTGTGAAAAAAACTCAGCTACTACCTACCATTGCTGTGAAAAAAACTCAGCTACCATCGCCCATCGGTACGTTCACCAGGCATCGGAGCTGTAGCGTCTAGCTCGAATCAATGGACCCGGTGCCCGTAGGCCCATGGCACACGACCGGGAGACCGGGTAGCGGGCAACGCCACATGACACGCGGCAGCCGCGAATTGGAGGGCCGTACATGAACAGGAGGCAGGATGGCTGTGGAGGCGCGGATCCTACGCGCTATATGAAGTTTCATATTCATATTCATATTACCCTGCCCTGCTACGTGTTCCTAAGGCTGCGTTTAGATGTAATTTTTTTTTGCAAAATGACATTGTAGCTCTTTTCGTTGTTATTTGACAAATATTGTCCAATCATGATCAAATTAGGCTTAAAAGATTCGTCTCGTCCATTTCGTCTAAACTGTGTAATTAGTTTTATTTTTTATCTATATTTAATGCTTCATGCATGTGTCGAAAGATTCGATGTGATGAAAAATCTGAAAAATTTTACAAAATTTTCTGAGAACTAAACAGGGCCTAAGCCAAACATGAACGTACACCTCCTCACTAGAGCAGCCTGCCTGTCCTCTAGATCGGTTTCGTTTGCACTTGCGGCAACCAACGTCAAGATCAGGAAACGTCACATCGTTAACTTCCTCCACTTTCTTTGGGCCGGTAACATGCTGTGCCGTGCGTGATGGTGATGGCGTTTCACCTTGCACGACGGCGGCACCTTTTGTTGAATCTGAGTCTTTGACACTATTTATGCCTGACTCAAAGACCATTTTTTTATTAAAAACACTAATATTTACGATACTGAAAATAAAGTAACGTTGCCAACCACATGCCGCTCAAAAGAAAAGGGAGGCCTAGGAGTTTTGGACCTGGAGAGATTTGCAAGGGCATTAAGGTTGAGATGACTTTGGTTCAAATGAAAGCAAAAAGACAGAGCATGGAACAATCTTGACACACCGTGCGACAAAACAGACGTGGACCTATTCAACGCGTCCACTGTGGTGGAAGTTGGCAATGGAAAATCAACATTCTTTTGGACATCAAGTTGGATCAGTGGTAAAGCAGCAAAAAAATATATAGCGCCAAGATTGTTTGCAAAGTGCAAAAGAAAAAAGATCAAAGTAGACAAGGCGTTGAATAACAACAAATGGATAGAACATTTACTACCGATTATTGACGCTGATGAACTTAGTGAATATGTTGACCTTTAGGAGGCGATACATCAAATACCAATAAATAGTGAAGTCGAGGATAATATTCGATGGCGGTGGACAACAAGTGGGGAATATACGTCTAGTAGTGCCTACAATATGCAGTTCGCAGGGGCATACAACAAACTAAGATTAACCCCAATTTGGAAAGCACAGATTGAACCTAATTGCAAGTTTTTTGCCTGGACATTACTACATCGGAAGATTCTGACGGCAAACAACTTAATCAAAAGAAACTGGCCAAATGATCCTTTATGTAAACTTTGTGGAACTGAGCTTGAAACGCCTCAACACCTGTGCAAGGATTGCAGTTTTACAAAGGAGGCTTGGGCAATTCTTCAAAGTTGGTGCAACATCACTCATCTCAGGAATATCGATCAATCTGGCTCTGTCTATAATTACTGGAGAAAGTGTCGAGCCACCTTTGACAAGGCAACAAAGAAAATGTTTGATGGAATCATTATATATTTTTGGTGGCATATTTGGAAGGAACGTAATAGAAGAACTTTCCAACAGAAGAGAAGAAGACCAAGAGAAGTAGCTAGTTTATGCAAGGATGATATCAACCAATACAACATGGCAATGGTACATAGAACGTCCTCGAGTTAGTTGACTTGGTTATCATTTTCGGTTGCTCCCTAAGGGGCCTTTGTTATTATTAGGTGTTAGCGGGTTGCGCTTCAGTCAGTATTTATTTCGGTCGGGAGTGGTTTCAGGCTTTTTATCTTGTTTTGGTGTTTCTTTCAATCCCGGCTGAAGCGCTTAGGTGAGTAGCTCTTTTTGTACTAAAACCTTTTTTTTGGGCTTTTCCCGTCTAATAAAAATTACGACAAAGCTTTTGCCGTCCTTTCAAAAAACAGTCATCCTGAAATGTATTTCCATAGCGTGTAGCTACTAGGGCTTCTCCGGTGGGCGTAGAAAAGCGATTCACGGTCCTACCTGGCACACGGGTGAATCAGTTTTACCGTCGAAGCACGTTGACTCGTCGAGGAGAGAGAGAGAGGAGTCGACTCAAGATCTTCATCCGAATAAAAAATGAATCGAAGACGTGTCGTTGGGCCCTCCTTGGCCGCGACGTTCGCCATCAGCCTCGCCTAGCGCCGTCGCCCGCGCTGCTTGGGCCCCTCCACCACCGGTGCTCGCTCGCGGTGTCCTTCGAGGTCCGCATCGCTGCTCAGGAGAGCTCGTCCGGCCATGACCCACGGTGCCGCTCGGGAGACCCGTCCGAGCGCGACCCGTGCCGCCGCTGTTGAAGATGGCCGCGCCCCGACACGTTCGCTGATGGAGATGGCCATGCCACACGGTCCCTCACCGGTCGCGTACCTATGCGCTCGACGGTGGAGCCGGCCGCGCCTACACTGGCCCACGTTGGTGGATCCGGCCGCACCCACATGATCCCTCGCTGGCCGCGCCCGCGCTAGTGGAGATGGCCGTGGATTCGGCCACGCCTGCGCTGGCGAAGACAGCCGCGGATTGCGTCGCTGCTCGCTGCACCGTCGGAAGAAGAGGAAGGGGAAAGTAGAAGCCGATAGAAAAGAAAGGGATAAGTCCGTTGGTGGGTTCCACACCGTTGGAGAAGTTTTTTTGAGCGTATGAGTCGACTTCTCCATGATTCATTTTTGGGCCGACGTGGTCTTCTCTCTCTTCGAAGAGTCGACCCACCATTGCGGGTGCCCTTATGTGCCACATATTAAACATTGACAATTTTTGCTACAAATTTTGTCAAACTTAGGTGATTTGACTTGGCACAAGAGGCTCCACTCTTTATTTAAGGATGCCACTCGGTTTAAAACATGTACCGCTCTTTCTACGACGTGGTTAATAACTCTATCTTAAAAATGCTGATCTGATACTGATAGCCCTGGATACCGAGCTGGCTCGGCTCGTTTGGGCTCGGCTCGTTCTGGCTCGTTAAGATAACGAGCCAGCTCGGCTCGGCTCGTTATCCTAACGAGCCAGAAAGTCAGCTCGGCTCGGCTCGTTAAAAGCTCGAGCTGGCTCGTTAAGTTCGCGAGCCAGGTATAAAAAATACACAAAAAATAATATTTGTATTTATTTAAAGTTTGAGAATAATAATAATATAAAAGAAATGCATCTAGACCAGTTACCAGTCAATTTATAGGGTTTAGACCAGTTACTAGTCAATTGTAAAGTATAAGACATGAAGTAATACAAAAACTAATACAAGTTTTGATACTTTTTTCCTGAAAGCTTGGCTCGTTTAGCTCGCGAGCGGCTCGCGAGCTGGCTCGAGTTGGCTCGTTATAGCTAACGAGCTAAAATCTTGGCTCGGCTCGGCTCGTTATCGTAACGAGCCGAGCCGAGCTGAGTCGAGCCAGCCACGAGCCGAGCGAGCTAACGAGCTTCGAGTTTTTCGTCCAGCCTTAGATACTGATAGGGACATGTTTATCAACAAATCCATTAAATAAAAATCTTAAGTATCACTTTCTTTCTTTTTTGGGGGACCAACCCGCCAAGATTATTTGTACACCTTGATTTCATTTATATAAGTGTAACGCTCGATTGGTTATAGGTTAGGTCATGATCCTTGACGACGATATATACTCTAGATTCGTCACTGTCTAGTACTCCCTCCATTCATTTATCTCCTTCATCTAAGCAAAAGCTTTTTATTCAAAAATCTCCTTCATATTAGCTTGGAACTTACCCGCATTTATTGTCCGTTTGCTGCTCATTGGCTACCACCCGCCTATATTTATTGTCTCTTTGCTGCTCACTGGCTGTTCGTGACTCCTCGTATGCGCTCAGCACGTGATGATTAAATGCAAACTAAGTGGTTTTGCTCTGCTCCTTGGTCACTAAGCCGAAGGCTAAAATGATTGGAGATAAACGAACGGAGGGAGTATGGTGCTCCAATATTCACTCCGTGGCTCTCAATTTCTAAAAAAACTTTAATAATAAAAAGCAAGGAAAAAGTCATCATGTCCTCGTTAAACAGCTGAGGTGGTCACTCCTGATTCGCTTAATTGTCGGCCCGTGCCCATTTGGATCATTCTCGATCGGCTTAATTGTTAGGCTTTCTGCCATACTCGCCAGCGGTGGCCTCTTGGTATTCGATAGCCTCATGGAAATGCTGGGTTCAGGACGTTCGTCCGGATGCCTAGTTGCTGTGGGCTGCAACGGTACGAATAGCCCAACTATCCCGGATATCTCCAATCGACTGTTTGATAACAAAAATTGTTTGGCTGTCTTCTTCACAGTCCATCAAAACCATTTCCCCATACACATCGGTTGCATCTGCCATGGCGTTTCCCACCCCCACACCACGGCCGCCCCGCTGCTCCTGCTCCTGCTCCTCTTCCGCGCGCCCGCCCTGCCATTCTTTACGCTGCTCCCGGCACTGCTCCTGCTCCGTAAGCCTGCCTTGCTACTCCTGCCGCTGCTCCTGCTCCTGTTCTGCACGCGTAGTCCTGCTGCTCCCGCTTTGCTTCTTAATATTGAGGAACCGAAATAACCGAAACAAATTCGATTCCTACTCTCGGTTAACCGAATTAACCGAAAGAACCGAATTATATCAATTATCGTTCACTTTCGTGCATTTTTTAAGATTATGTGTTTTTTACGTGTGATATATATATATATATATATATATATATATATATATATATATATATGTATATATATATGGGTATCATAAAATCTCTGCAACGTAAATGCACAACATATATATATATATATATATATATATATATATATATATATATATATATATATATATATCATGATCATCAAAAATACGGGTTATGCACCGGAGCTTGCCTTGGGCAAGTGCAGCGTCAGCGGTGTCAGTCATGGGTGCCTCCGGAAACTCCTCCTGTACGAGTACCTCCTCCTCGTACTCTTCGATCACCTCGTCGTACTCCGTCTCGCCTGGGGTCACGTACTCCACCAACTCGTTCTCTACATAGATGCGATAATGATGCAACCACTTAGTATTTAGACAACATCAACTCTTAAACTACAAATACACATGCTAAGTTACTAAGCTAACTCTAATGACTAAGATAGTAAGCTATCTATCATCTTCATCAAGCAAGATATCAAACTCATCTTACAAGTGCTTCATTTTACAAATCAATATTATGCTTTTATTCATATTAGTTTTGGTAGATATTTAGTTACCTTAACAAACAGTCTAATTTAGGGCTACAAAAATTATAGAGAGCACATAATAATACAATGATGCTACTATAAACAGTTTCAGAGCTAAAGCTATCACAGAATTGCCCCAAAAATTCCTACAAGATTTATCCTAATAATATTAAGCATTTTCAATTGATTTAATAGACCTTAGCATCATCACAGATATATATCCACTAATTACACTAACTAATAGAGCATGAATTTAGGAACCTAACAAAATTGGTTTCATGATTTTTTGGATGCCTATATGAATTTATATTAATTATCAAAGATTAGCTCAGCAACTAAATTATAAGCTGTTTTTAATTTCTAATAAAAAGGAAAACACCCTGCTCTATCTGCTATTGACACGACTACTATTTGCACTATTCCCATAGATAGAGACTTTGCAACAAGACCCTCACACTCTCTCATCT
>CM039610.1:6451114-6472474 GCA_022457205.1 Saccharum spontaneum
AACTCAGCTACTACCTACCATTGCTGTAAAAAAAACTCAGCTACCATAGCCCATCGGTACGTTTCACAGCCACCAGGCATCGGAGCTGTAGCGTCTAGCTCGAATCAATGGACCCGGTGCCCATAGGCCCCCATGGCGAACATTATATATTACCCTGCTCTCGATCGGTTTCGTTTGCACTTGCGGCAACCAACGTCAAGATCAAGAAACGTCACATCGTTAACTTCCTCCACTTTCTTCAGCCCGGTAAGAGCATTACGGAGCCAGTGAGGCCGGCGGCGAGCACAGCCACGTCAGAAAAATCACCGCTGGCGGAGAGAGAAAAGGCGAGAGAGTGGAGCGGGTGGCTAGCTAAACGTCGACTGAAAGCCGACGGATGCGTGCGCATATAGCTTCATTGGCTGCGCTACTGCCTGCACTCACTGCTGGTTGGCTGCACGTGCTGTGTCAATGCTGCTGCTGCATTAAATGTTGTCCACGCTGACGTTTATCCAGCCGGCAGCCGGCTGAACCATAATACTTGCTCTAAGGGTGTGTTTAGATGGGAAAAGTGGTTGAAAAGTTACTTGTAGCACATTTCGTTGTTATTTGGACAAAATTTGTCCAATCATGGACTAACTAGGTTCAAAAGATTTGTCTCGACCTTTACAGACAAACTATGTAATTAGTTATTTTTTATCTATATTTAATGTTTAAAGCATGTGTTTAAAAATTTGATGTGATGGGTGGAAGAGGAAATTTTTAGGGTTTGCATGGGAACTAAACGCCCCCTAACATGCTGTGCCGTGCGTGATGGTGATGGCGTTTCACCTTGCAGACGGCGGCACCTTTTGTTGAATCTGTGAGTCTGTGACACTATTTATGCCTGACTCAAAGATCATTTTTTTATTAAAAACACTAATATTTATGATACTGAAAATAAAGTAACGTTACAGTTATCCTGAAATATGAAACTTCATATAGCGCGTAGGATCCGCGCCTCCACAGTCATCCTGCCTCCTGTTCATGTACGGCCCTCCAATTCGCGGCTGCCACGTGTCATGTGGCGTTGCCCGCTACCTGGTCTCCCGGTCGTGTGCCATGGGCCTACGAGGATGTCACTCGGTTTAAAACATGTACCGCTCTTTCTACGACGTGGTTAATAACTCTATCTTAAAAATGCTGATCTGATACTGGGCCTGGTTTAGATTGAAGAAAATTTCAACCCGATAAATAGTACCACTTTCGTCTTATTTGGCAAATATTGTCCAATCATGGATTAACTAGACTCAAAAGATTCATCTTGTGATTTCTAACTAAACTGTGTAATTAGTTATTCTTTTACCTACATTTAATACTCTATACAAGTGGCTAAAAATTGATGTGATAGAGAGAGAGTGAAAAAACTTGGAATTTTAAGAGAAACTAAACAAGGCCCTGATAGGTACATGTTTATCAACAAATCCATTAAATAAAAATCTTAAGTATCACTTTCTTTCTTTCTTTGGGGACCAACCCGCCAAGCTGTATAGCCGTAGTACTCTACTCTTTAACTACCGTAACAGTACAGTTTGACTGCATGCAGCCCCGCGATGAACTGGATGCTTGAGAATCACGTTGACGCCGCACGGCTTCGCGCTAGTAAACAATCTTTTGGCCACGTTTTAGATCAACTAGTACAGCTGGGACATCGGAGTTTGGACACTAATGTAGCAGTAATGTACTCCCTCTATCCCTATTTTATTTGTCATTATTGATGTTCGTGCGATAAGTTTAACTCAATTTATAGAAAATATGTACAACATTTGTATCTTTAAATAAATTTATTAAAAAAACTAGATTCAAATATCTTTTCAATAATACTAATTATGTATCATAAATATTAACATATTTTAATATATACTTAATTAAAGTTGTTTATTAGGAAACGCAAACGACAAAATATTTAGAGACAGAGGGAGGAGTACGTCCAAGTCGTACCTGCTCTCTTCTTTTTTTTTTTTTTTGACGGTAAACCTGTTCTCTTCTCTTGAGACTGGCCAAGTCCAAGTCCAAGCTACACATGAGCTGGTCTAGAACGAAGCAACAACTCTACGCTAGCATTTTCTATGTTGGCCCCGTTCACTTCTCAAAATATTTCCTCTGTCACCCGTTACATCGAATCTTTGGACGTATGTATGGAGCATTAAATGTAGGTAAAAAAATAACTAATTGTACAGTTTGTCTACAAAGTTCGAGATGAATCTTTTAAGCCTAATTAATTCATGGTTGGATAAATTTTACCAAATAACAACGAAAGTGTTATATGAATATTTCTCCCAAATATTTCGGAAGTGAACCGTTGGCACTTGGCACGAGCTGCACGGAAGAAGCAGCCAATCTCCCTCGTCGGCTCGTCGCCTCGACCTCTCTGTGCAATGCAACACTGCAAGTGTGTCATCAGCCACCACGCACCGGTTTTTCAATTCAGTTGCGATCTAATCTACCGGATCGCAGAATCAATTCACTGGGTCCACTACACGTACGTACGTGACACGTCACAACTGAGCTTCAAACTCAAGGCCATTGCTGTGAAAAAAACTCAGCTACTACCTACCATTGCTGTGAAAAAAACTCAGCTACCATCGCCCATCGGTACGTTCACCAGGCATCGGAGCTGTAGCGTCTAGCTCGAATCAATGGACCCGGTGCCCGTAGGCCCATGGCACACGACCGGGAGACCGGGTAGCGGGCAACGCCACATGACACGCGGCAGCCGCGAATTGGAGGGCCGTACATGAACAGGAGGCAGGATGGCTGTGGAGGCGCGGATCCTACGCGCTATATGAAGTTTCATATTCATATTCATATTACCCTGCCCTGCTACGTGTTCCTAAGGCTGCGTTTAGATGTAATTTTTTTTTGCAAAATGACATTGTAGCTCTTTTCGTTGTTATTTGACAAATATTGTCCAATCATGATCAAATTAGGCTTAAAAGATTCGTCTCGTCCATTTCGTCTAAACTGTGTAATTAGTTTTATTTTTTATCTATATTTAATGCTTCATGCATGTGTCGAAAGATTCGATGTGATGAAAAATCTGAAAAATTTTACAAAATTTTCTGAGAACTAAACAGGGCCTAAGCCAAACATGAACGTACACCTCCTCACTAGAGCAGCCTGCCTGTCCTCTAGATCGGTTTCGTTTGCACTTGCGGCAACCAACGTCAAGATCAGGAAACGTCACATCGTTAACTTCCTCCACTTTCTTTGGGCCGGTAACATGCTGTGCCGTGCGTGATGGTGATGGCGTTTCACCTTGCACGACGGCGGCACCTTTTGTTGAATCTGAGTCTTTGACACTATTTATGCCTGACTCAAAGACCATTTTTTTATTAAAAACACTAATATTTACGATACTGAAAATAAAGTAACGTTGCCAACCACATGCCGCTCAAAAGAAAAGGGAGGCCTAGGAGTTTTGGACCTGGAGAGATTTGCAAGGGCATTAAGGTTGAGATGACTTTGGTTCAAATGAAAGCAAAAAGACAGAGCATGGAACAATCTTGACACACCGTGCGACAAAACAGACGTGGACCTATTCAACGCGTCCACTGTGGTGGAAGTTGGCAATGGAAAATCAACATTCTTTTGGACATCAAGTTGGATCAGTGGTAAAGCAGCAAAAAAATATATAGCGCCAAGATTGTTTGCAAAGTGCAAAAGAAAAAAGATCAAAGTAGACAAGGCGTTGAATAACAACAAATGGATAGAACATTTACTACCGATTATTGACGCTGATGAACTTAGTGAATATGTTGACCTTTAGGAGGCGATACATCAAATACCAATAAATAGTGAAGTCGAGGATAATATTCGATGGCGGTGGACAACAAGTGGGGAATATACGTCTAGTAGTGCCTACAATATGCAGTTCGCAGGGGCATACAACAAACTAAGATTAACCCCAATTTGGAAAGCACAGATTGAACCTAATTGCAAGTTTTTTGCCTGGACATTACTACATCGGAAGATTCTGACGGCAAACAACTTAATCAAAAGAAACTGGCCAAATGATCCTTTATGTAAACTTTGTGGAACTGAGCTTGAAACGCCTCAACACCTGTGCAAGGATTGCAGTTTTACAAAGGAGGCTTGGGCAATTCTTCAAAGTTGGTGCAACATCACTCATCTCAGGAATATCGATCAATCTGGCTCTGTCTATAATTACTGGAGAAAGTGTCGAGCCACCTTTGACAAGGCAACAAAGAAAATGTTTGATGGAATCATTATATATTTTTGGTGGCATATTTGGAAGGAACGTAATAGAAGAACTTTCCAACAGAAGAGAAGAAGACCAAGAGAAGTAGCTAGTTTATGCAAGGATGATATCAACCAATACAACATGGCAATGGTACATAGAACGTCCTCGAGTTAGTTGACTTGGTTATCATTTTCGGTTGCTCCCTAAGGGGCCTTTGTTATTATTAGGTGTTAGCGGGTTGCGCTTCAGTCAGTATTTATTTCGGTCGGGAGTGGTTTCAGGCTTTTTATCTTGTTTTGGTGTTTCTTTCAATCCCGGCTGAAGCGCTTAGGTGAGTAGCTCTTTTTGTACTAAAACCTTTTTTTTGGGCTTTTCCCGTCTAATAAAAATTACGACAAAGCTTTTGCCGTCCTTTCAAAAAACAGTCATCCTGAAATGTATTTCCATAGCGTGTAGCTACTAGGGCTTCTCCGGTGGGCGTAGAAAAGCGATTCACGGTCCTACCTGGCACACGGGTGAATCAGTTTTACCGTCGAAGCACGTTGACTCGTCGAGGAGAGAGAGAGAGGAGTCGACTCAAGATCTTCATCCGAATAAAAAATGAATCGAAGACGTGTCGTTGGGCCCTCCTTGGCCGCGACGTTCGCCATCAGCCTCGCCTAGCGCCGTCGCCCGCGCTGCTTGGGCCCCTCCACCACCGGTGCTCGCTCGCGGTGTCCTTCGAGGTCCGCATCGCTGCTCAGGAGAGCTCGTCCGGCCATGACCCACGGTGCCGCTCGGGAGACCCGTCCGAGCGCGACCCGTGCCGCCGCTGTTGAAGATGGCCGCGCCCCGACACGTTCGCTGATGGAGATGGCCATGCCACACGGTCCCTCACCGGTCGCGTACCTATGCGCTCGACGGTGGAGCCGGCCGCGCCTACACTGGCCCACGTTGGTGGATCCGGCCGCACCCACATGATCCCTCGCTGGCCGCGCCCGCGCTAGTGGAGATGGCCGTGGATTCGGCCACGCCTGCGCTGGCGAAGACAGCCGCGGATTGCGTCGCTGCTCGCTGCACCGTCGGAAGAAGAGGAAGGGGAAAGTAGAAGCCGATAGAAAAGAAAGGGATAAGTCCGTTGGTGGGTTCCACACCGTTGGAGAAGTTTTTTTGAGCGTATGAGTCGACTTCTCCATGATTCATTTTTGGGCCGACGTGGTCTTCTCTCTCTTCGAAGAGTCGACCCACCATTGCGGGTGCCCTTATGTGCCACATATTAAACATTGACAATTTTTGCTACAAATTTTGTCAAACTTAGGTGATTTGACTTGGCACAAGAGGCTCCACTCTTTATTTAAGGATGCCACTCGGTTTAAAACATGTACCGCTCTTTCTACGACGTGGTTAATAACTCTATCTTAAAAATGCTGATCTGATACTGATAGCCCTGGATACCGAGCTGGCTCGGCTCGTTTGGGCTCGGCTCGTTCTGGCTCGTTAAGATAACGAGCCAGCTCGGCTCGGCTCGTTATCCTAACGAGCCAGAAAGTCAGCTCGGCTCGGCTCGTTAAAAGCTCGAGCTGGCTCGTTAAGTTCGCGAGCCAGGTATAAAAAATACACAAAAAATAATATTTGTATTTATTTAAAGTTTGAGAATAATAATAATATAAAAGAAATGCATCTAGACCAGTTACCAGTCAATTTATAGGGTTTAGACCAGTTACTAGTCAATTGTAAAGTATAAGACATGAAGTAATACAAAAACTAATACAAGTTTTGATACTTTTTTCCTGAAAGCTTGGCTCGTTTAGCTCGCGAGCGGCTCGCGAGCTGGCTCGAGTTGGCTCGTTATAGCTAACGAGCTAAAATCTTGGCTCGGCTCGGCTCGTTATCGTAACGAGCCGAGCCGAGCTGAGTCGAGCCAGCCACGAGCCGAGCGAGCTAACGAGCTTCGAGTTTTTCGTCCAGCCTTAGATACTGATAGGGACATGTTTATCAACAAATCCATTAAATAAAAATCTTAAGTATCACTTTCTTTCTTTTTTGGGGGACCAACCCGCCAAGATTATTTGTACACCTTGATTTCATTTATATAAGTGTAACGCTCGATTGGTTATAGGTTAGGTCATGATCCTTGACGACGATATATACTCTAGATTCGTCACTGTCTAGTACTCCCTCCATTCATTTATCTCCTTCATCTAAGCAAAAGCTTTTTATTCAAAAATCTCCTTCATATTAGCTTGGAACTTACCCGCATTTATTGTCCGTTTGCTGCTCATTGGCTACCACCCGCCTATATTTATTGTCTCTTTGCTGCTCACTGGCTGTTCGTGACTCCTCGTATGCGCTCAGCACGTGATGATTAAATGCAAACTAAGTGGTTTTGCTCTGCTCCTTGGTCACTAAGCCGAAGGCTAAAATGATTGGAGATAAACGAACGGAGGGAGTATGGTGCTCCAATATTCACTCCGTGGCTCTCAATTTCTAAAAAAACTTTAATAATAAAAAGCAAGGAAAAAGTCATCATGTCCTCGTTAAACAGCTGAGGTGGTCACTCCTGATTCGCTTAATTGTCGGCCCGTGCCCATTTGGATCATTCTCGATCGGCTTAATTGTTAGGCTTTCTGCCATACTCGCCAGCGGTGGCCTCTTGGTATTCGATAGCCTCATGGAAATGCTGGGTTCAGGACGTTCGTCCGGATGCCTAGTTGCTGTGGGCTGCAACGGTACGAATAGCCCAACTATCCCGGATATCTCCAATCGACTGTTTGATAACAAAAATTGTTTGGCTGTCTTCTTCACAGTCCATCAAAACCATTTCCCCATACACATCGGTTGCATCTGCCATGGCGTTTCCCACCCCCACACCACGGCCGCCCCGCTGCTCCTGCTCCTGCTCCTCTTCCGCGCGCCCGCCCTGCCATTCTTTACGCTGCTCCCGGCACTGCTCCTGCTCCGTAAGCCTGCCTTGCTACTCCTGCCGCTGCTCCTGCTCCTGTTCTGCACGCGTAGTCCTGCTGCTCCCGCTTTGCTTCTTAATATTGAGGAACCGAAATAACCGAAACAAATTCGATTCCTACTCTCGGTTAACCGAATTAACCGAAAGAACCGAATTATATCAATTATACTTCACTTACTTGCATTTTGTAAGATTATGTTTGGTTTACGTGTGATATATATATATATATATATATATATATATATATATATATATATGTATATATATATGGGTATCATAAAATCTCTGCAACGTAAATGCACAACATATATATATATATATATATATATATATATATATATATATATATATATATATATATATCATGATCATCAAAAATACGGGTTATGCACCGGAGCTTGCCTTGGGCAAGTGCAGCGTCAGCGGTGTCAGTCATGGGTGCCTCCGGAAACTCCTCCTGTACGAGTACCTCCTCCTCGTACTCTTCGATCACCTCGTCGTACTCCGTCTCGCCTGGGGTCACGTACTCCACCAACTCGTTCTCTACATAGATGCGATAATGATGCAACCACTTAGTATTTAGACAACATCAACTCTTAAACTACAAATACACATGCTAAGTTACTAAGCTAACTCTAATGACTAAGATAGTAAGCTATCTATCATCTTCATCAAGCAAGATATCAAACTCATCTTACAAGTGCTTCATTTTACAAATCAATATTATGCTTTTATTCATATTAGTTTTGGTAGATATTTAGTTACCTTAACAAACAGTCTAATTTAGGGCTACAAAAATTATAGAGAGCACATAATAATACAATGATGCTACTATAAAAGTTTCAGAGCTAAAGCTATCACAGAATTGCCCCAAAAATTCCTACAAGATTTATCCTAATAATATTAAGCATTTTCAATTGATTTAATAGACCTTAGCATCATCACAGATATATATCCACTAATTACACTAACTAATAGAGCATGAATTTAGGAACCTAACAAAATTGGTTTCATGATTTTTTGGATGCCTATATGAATTTATATTAATTATCAAAGATTAGCTCAGCAACTAAATTATAAGCTGTTTTTAATTTCTAATAAAAAGGAAAACACCCTGCTCTATCTGCTATTGACACGACTACTATTTGCACTATTCCCATAGATAGAGACTTTGCAACAAGACCCTCACACTCTCTCATCTTCGCATCGGGCACTGCCCCGCCAACCTGGGTCGGCGCAAACCTAACCAGGGGACCGATTCTCACCTATGAACCGACGTGCGACGATGCGTAGCGATATGGAGACCGGAAATGGAGTAGGGCGGCTCCTCCACGGCGGCGGCCAACCTACGACCATGGCGATGGTGTTCCGGTGAGCTGCAGGGATAAGGGGGGAGTAAAGATGGCGGTGAGCATCAGCGACTCACCACGGACCCGGCTATGGTGACGGGTCGGCCGGATACGCCCCGAGCAAAGCTGGCCACATGCGCCCGGACGGCGTGGCGGCACTGCTGCGCCAGCGACGTCTCAGCGGCGGTAGCGGTTCAACGGTGGTGCGCAAGGTGGAGGGAAGGTGAAGGCGAAGCTCGTGATGTGGTTAGTTGAACACGAGCGGGTCAGGGGTGGGTGCTTGCCCTCGGCATTTGCCGATACGACCTTATCGGCCCAGCGGCGAGCCACTCCAAAATTGGAGCTTGTCATGGCGTGGATCAAGGCGGGGCGAGGATAGGCGGCTCAGAGGCTTAAAGGCGGAGTCAGTGTCGCGGTGAATCATGCGATGGTGACTCCACCCTGCCACCATGATGATGCGGGTCCGACGGCCATGGTGGTAGAGGAATAGGGGAAAGGGCAAGTCCAGGCTTGGCTTGTCCGCGTCTTGGCGGGATGCGGCCAGGGCGACTAGGGCGACACACGCGCAGGCGCTATAGCCAGGGCGACCAGAGGGATCGTGTGCGCGTAATGCCATAACTGGCTAGGCAACGACCACGGCAGCGGGACGAGGCGTAGGCGAACGCGACGTCGAGGTGACGGCGCCGCAATGGCTGAGCCAAGCCCCACTCACGCGCGATTGCGAGCAGCAGCAGCACAGTGCAGTCGCAGGTAGGGTAGCAGCAGCGGGACGACAGCGAGGTCGACGGGGCGCAGAGGCCCGCGTGACAACGGAGCAGCGGCAGCAGCTAGGACCCAGCAAGGCCAAGCCGGCCTCGGCCAGCCAGCGGGCGGCAGCGCGGTGCAGGGCACGGCCGCACATGGGGACGCGGGGGCAGCCACGCGTGGTGACCGCACGCCCCGGCCAATGGCCCGAGATATGTGTCGTGCACGATTTTTAAAGCTCTCACCGTGACTAAACCGTTGTTCCTAAACTTAAATGGTCTTCACTACGCTCAAGATGGTACATGAGACTACTAGATCGAGCTACACACTACATCACCCCTAAACCTGATTCCTCAAAATAAATTGCTAAACATGGCAATGTCTAGCTGGCCACGCACTTGGAAATTGTTCTAAGTCTTGAGCTGAACCCTATTTCCAATTGCATTTTTAGGCTAATAAAAATATTAGGTAGCAATATCATTTCTCAACAGCAAGCCTTTCATGGTCATCTACAAAGTTTGTACATCAAACTTTATCAAGGTGCCAAATATATGTTCTATAACATTTTTGTTCATGAAAATTTAGTTTTCAACCTTACTTGACATAACATGTAACTTTGTATTGCTTTTCATTTAACATTGTTGTTGATTATTTTAAGTTACAAAACTTTATCCACACAATAGATCACATGCAATATCAAATAAATATGATGCTCATGGATGGTTTTGTGAGTTGTTTTACGCAGTAACACCAAGGGTGTTACAGCGGGGCCCTAGCGTGGAAGCCCTCCGGCCTTGCCTCCTGCTACGGCTGTGGCACGGCGGCGCCCTGATGCAGATGGCGGAGGAGGCCGCACCGAGATACGATGCATGTTGCAAGTGTACAATTCAAATGTTTCAATTGTTTTAGAGGTATGTTGCAAGTGTTTCATACGGATGTTGCAAAAGTAGATTGGGATGTTGCAAAAGTAGATCAGGATGTTGCATATGTTGCAATTGTTGTACACGTATGTTGCAAGCATCTATCCCTAATGTTTCATCTATTTTTCAGACGTATGTTGCAAGTGTGTTTATCTCGATGTTGCATATGTTTCACACATATGTTGCAAGTGTTTTATCTGCATGTTGTGTACATTAGCAATGGTTTTCAAGTGTTTTTTGCAAGTGTTTTCAGATGCATGTTTCAAGTATTCCATCTGTCTTTTAGACATACATTGCAAGTACATCTGGATGTTTTAAAAGTAGATACGGTGTTGCACATTGGATGTGCATGGGAAGCGGAGAGGGGCGCCAACGGTCCCCACGGCACGCGGGACCCTGTGTGGGCACGTGAAAAATAGGCACAGGCAGGGGGTGTAGAGTGTAGGCGCGCACCAAGGAAATGAATCGGCCTGGTCCACGGTACCGTCCCATGGAATCATATCCCATCGGACGTCCGGGGGGCAGCAGTTCCGATAGCCTTAAAATACCTGAGACAACAATTCCAGAAATTTAGTTCAACAATTTCCAAAGTATGCTTGGCATTTGTGTGTCATCTTTGACTACATTTGCATAGCTTAAACTTTATTTTAGCATGATACAAACATTATGTACGCTTGAAACGGCCGGCCCGCAGAGCATGCAGGAGAAGCCCAGATTTCAAGGTCCAAAAGAGAACTTCAGGACCCATTTCACTACCTGGGCTACGTACAACCTGGGCTTCACCAGTGGACCCATCCCAATTGGACCCGTTTATTGGCCCTTCTCCGGACGTGACAACCTGGGCTCGTGGTGTTTTTATACGCCAAGACTGAAAGCAACAAGTATGTACGTTTACTTCTCTGTCTGAAATGGACATGGTTATGTGAACTCTATGATAACATTACGTTATATGCAATATTACTCTATTATTTTCTTCATCTTTTCCTTACACGAAAGCAAGTATGAACTAAGTAAAAGCTACTCCCTCCATCCCAAATTATAAGTCGTTCCAAGAATTTTGCAGAGTCAAAATATCTTAAATTTAACCAAAATTACAGAAAGAATTACAAAGATATATGGTCTTGTTGGAGTTGTACTAAGCATGTCTTTATGTCATAAAATTCGCAGAAATAAGATTGACCTGATACTGGTTGATGTGTTCAAAAGTTGATTATAATATCAAATATATGTTTGTGACATATATTTTATGCACCTGGTCTTCTCAGATACGAATTATGTGACAAAGCTCAACTTGATTTTCAAACAGTTACACGTTGTCAAAACAAGATTTTGAAGTGAGCTTCATGCTTTTTTTTTCCTAATTCTTCTCATTGTTGAACTACATATTTTTATGGGATTGTAACATTGGAATTTGGGTAAATGGGAGGACGCCACAAGCCCACACCGGCACACTTCCTTAGTGCTAGGAGGGAGGAAAGCAAGCGCCGGTCGGACTATGGTGGGCTGTGGTGGGCTGATTTTGTGCTGGAGCATACTTTCCTTTTTTTTTAAATGGCCCATTTTGCATTTCTTTTCCTTATACCCAGCGGTTTCATTATGGGCCGAACTATACTACATAATACCATTTCTGATCACTTCTTTTTTCATCTCCATTTTTTCTTTTTAAAATGGTGAGTGGTATATGAAATATTTTAACTTTATTTTGTGCTATTGCATTTCCTTCTCTTTTAGGTTTTAGTATATTCTTATTATTTTCATACTCTGTTTACGGTATAATTAATAAAATTGAGTTTTTTTGCTGATATTTGTTATTATTTGAATAATAACCCAATTATATTGTTGCATTTTTCCAATAGTTACTATATTTATATTTATCACATTTAAGATTTTTATCCTATATTCTTTAACGTGTAAAACCTTTAGCAATATAATTCAATTGTCTTTCCATTTTTTTAAAATGTTGCGTGGTGTATATATCTAAGTTATCTACAAAGGACAAAGAGAAAATAGGCTGCCCTTTTTGACTTAGATAGATCAATCAAGCAACAACTAGTATCATAATTACATTTTACTAGAAAAAGAACAAAATTAGGACTGAAAAAAACCAAACTTATTATATAGAATTTAAACTATCTACATAATCTACGAACACAAGTGAGGAGGTGATTTAGGCCCTGTTCGCTTGTCTTATAAGCCGTACTTTTTCAGCCAACGAACAATATTTTTCTCTTACAATAAATTGATGAACAATACTTTCAGTCATGACTTTTCAGTCAAGCGAATAGGGCCTTAGAGTGCTCATTTGGATGGTAATGCATTTTTTTAATAAGCAGAAGTGTGCTCATTTGGACGGCAATAATGATGGCCTATTGAATTATCGATGATGCCTCCTTGAACGTTGCAATCAGGTTACCTGATTCTCAAAGGTCAGACCATTGGTACTACTAGCTAGTTCACACAGCCTTCTTGTAAACACTGAATGAACTCTACAGTATTTAACAATGCAAAACAAGTAGACAGACCAAACAGTTGAGCTGAAGCTGAACAGTTGCTGCCGCTGCCGCTTTATGCTATCCGCACTCGTGGTACTCTAAATTTATCCTCTATACGTCCTAGTCATCAAGATTCTCTTCTCTATATCCAATTCTTCCGCACCCATCCATCCTCTATATCATCTTCTATCTACTGTGGGGCACACTTGCCACTTTATCTAAATATATCCATGTGAGATCTAGTTTTGAAGCATTTATTTAAAACGAATTTAATGGTGCAATCAGAATTTAATTTGATTTTTTGGTTTATGAGTTATAACATTTTTTAGTTTGTTAAATCAGTGGAGCCCACTGGCTGCATGTTCTCTCTCCTCTCACCTGCTTTCTCGCTCATGCGTCTGCGCGTGGTGGGATCACTGGCTTATAGCGAACCTCCTCTATCCTAGCAAATATAGCGGATGGGCAACGCTACCAGAAGGTGCAACGTATCCCGCTGCCGCATGCTGATCCGGTAAAAGCTCCTCGAAGGTGGCTTTACTAGACCCGGTGCCTGTAGCCGCATTCGGTTTAAAGGGGAAAAAAAACAAGCTCGATCGCTTTTTAGGCCATCATGTACTGTATTCATGCCTGACAGGGACAGCAACTCTACCCAGTTGCTGTATGATAAAACGACGCACGTGCGAACGCGCGGGACTGCAGGAATTAATGGGTGATATTATGGAATGGAAGGGAAGAGCCAAACAAAACAAATCTCACCGAACAAGCATGCTACAATCTTCTAACCATTTTCCGAAAGAGTTGAGCAGGTTTGGCTGTCCTACACAACTAAGTCATAATGCCAGTAATATGAACGTCCTTTTCTTTGCACACTTGTGGAAACAACTCGTTGTTTTTTTTGTCAATATATACACTTTGATTTTGCTCTACAATGTGACCCCTGAATTTCTTTCAGATTCCTGTCATTGCGTGGCAAAACCAATGGAATTTTATATTTCTATATAATGCACGTTGAACAGCTGCAAATGAGGTCGAAATGAAAGGGAGTGACAGCAGCCAATAACACAAACGCAGGCACCGCCGTACCCCATAAGAGTGGCTTTGGAGTTGTCATTTTTCCGGCACGTGCGCAGAACTGAGGGGGTATTTAGTTCCTCCTAAAAATTTTTCAAATCATCACATCGGATGTTTGAACACATACTGGAGTATTAAATGTAGACGAAAAAAATAATTAATTATACAGATTGCGATAAATTTGCGAGACGAATTTTTTGAGCCTAATTAATCCATGATTTGACAATGTCATGCTACAGTAAACATGTGCTAATGATGGATTAATTAGGCTTAATAAATTCGTCTCGCGGTTTCCGGTCTTGTTCGCTTGGCTTATAATCCGTACTTTTTCAGCCAATGAACAATGTTTTTCTTTCACAACAAATCAGCGAACAGTACTTTCAGCCATGACTTTTCAGCCAAGCGAACAATGCGTAAGTTATAAGAGCCAAGTCATACAATAGTTGTCTCTTATTTGGCTATAAAAATGTTTTTATTATTATGTGGTACCATGTCTTACTTTATCTTTCCTACTCCTCCTCACATACATTATTGTTTGGACCCACAGATGCCTATGCTTCCGTACCCAGCTTGGTTCTAGAATAAGAGCCAAGCTCTCTTCTCTCTTCTTTCTTCTTTTCTCCACGTCAGCAAAATGCTGGCTATAAGCCCATTACTATACTTGCTTTTAGTTTTTTTAATAGCATCCGAACACCCCTTCCAATATTTCTTGAAACATTCGATGTGACACCCTAAAATTTTTCACCCCACTGACTAACCCCCTGAGTGCTTCTTGTCGTATATGCATGATTACTTTGGTAATAATGAGCACAATTAAGAAGCACATCATTGTGTGCAGAACTGCAGAGACGACAGACAACCAATGCAGGTCCCCTGACTCTATGATATGCTCACCATGTTCCCCATATTTATGCGGAGGGAGTATACTGTTTGTTTGAATTTATCAGTCGTACTCCCTCCGTCCCAGTGAATGTGCAATTCTCATATCCCGAGAAGTCAGTCATCGTAAATTTTGATTTAAATTATATAAAAAAATACTAACTCTTATGAGATAAAATAAGTACCGTTAGATTGGTTATGAGATATATTTTCATAATAAATTTATTTCGAGACATAAATGTTAATACTTTTTCTATAAATTTGATCAAAGTTGACACAGTTTGAACGACACGTTTCCCATAATTGCACAATCAACCGGACGGAGAGAGTACCATTTTAACAAAATAATAATGTTTTTCTCTTAAAAAATCAACATCAACTTTTTTTTTCAGCCAGCCAAACAGGACCGTACTGGTCCATGCGGCGCCGCCGCAGGGGCGCGCAGCACACTCTGGCCGGATCGGAGGAGCACAGCCAGCTGCCTCCGCCGTTTGTCTGTGTCTTGGTGATGGACCAGCTCGCCCGCCCACCGGCGCTTTCACGTACGGCCGCCGACGAATGGATACATGCATGATGGATATAGGTCGCCGTCGTGAACGCCCACAAGACGACAACAGACGGATTTGACGGCGGCGGCGGCGGCGGCGGCGGCGACGACGAGACCGACCGATGGATCGAGATATATCTGTATCTCGGCGCGTGCGTGCGCTGGCGGCCGGGCAGATAGACACTGCGTCGGTCTAAGTTATCTACGAAGGACAAAGGGAAAATATGCTGTCCTTTTCTACTTAGATAGGTCAATTAAGCAACAGCTAGTATCATAATTACATTTTACTAAAAAAGAACAAAATTAGGACTGAACAAAACCAAACTTATTATATAGAATTTAAAATATCTACATAATCTACGAAACAGGTGAGGAGGTGATTTAGAGTGCTCATTTGGATGGCAATGCATTTTTTTAAAAATAAGCAGGAGTGTGCTCATTTGGACGGCAATAATAATGGCCTATTGAATTATCGATGATGCCTCCTTGAACTTTGCAATCAGGTTACCTGATTCTCAAAGGTCAGACCATTGGTACTACTAGCTACTAGTTCACACAGCCTTCTTGTAAACACTGGATGAACTCTACAGCGCCCTCGTTTAGATGCCGATTCGGGGCACCGAAATGCTACAGTGCACAATAAATGCGCATTGTAGCAATTTTGTTTTTATGTGATAAAAATTGTTCAAATTTTGACTAATTAGGCTCGAAATGTTCGTCTCGCAAAGTACAACAAAACTGTGTAATTAGTTTTTGATTTCATCTACATTTAGTACTCTATACATATGCTGACATTTCGATGTGATGGAGAATCTTCTTTTTGCATAGTGAAATTTAGGGTAAATTGGGGTATCTAAACAAGGCCAGCATTTAACAATGCAAAAACAAGTAGACAGACCAAACAGTTGAGCTGAAACTGAACAGTTACGGCCGCTTGATCGCTTTGTAGGCCATGATGTACTGTATTCATGCCTTGCAGGGACAGCAACTCTACCCAGTTACTGTATGATAAAACGACGCACGTGTGAACGCGCGGGACTGCAGGAATTAATGGGCGATATTATGGAATGGAAGGGAAGGGCCAAACAAAACAAATCTCACGGAACAAGCATGCTACAATTTTCTACCCATTTTCTGAAACAGTTGTAAACTTGTAGCCAACCAACTATGCAGAACGCAGGTAAGTCATAATGCCAAGTGTAATAACGTCCTTTTCTTTGCACACTTGTGGAAACAACTCGTTGCTTTCTTGTCATTATATACACACTTTGATTTTGATCCGCAATGTGGCCCCCGAATTTGTTTCAGATTCTCATAGTGGCACAGCCAATGGGATTGTATATTTATATATAATGCACGTTGATCAGCTGCAAATGAGGTCGAAATTAAAAGAAGTGACAGCAGCAGCCAATAACAGAAACGCAGGCACCGCCGTACCCCATAAGAATGGCCTGCTCCAAAAACATCTTTGGAGTTGGATGTCATTTTTCCAGCACGTTTAAGGTCTGCTTATCCGGCATGGATGCAGAGCTACTAACTGAGTGCTTCTGGCATTGTCGTCGTATATGCATTATTACTCTGATAATGAGCATGATGAAGCACATCAACATCTGTTAAGGTTGGGGGCATTGAGGGGTACGATAGTGAAATTCAGGAAAGCTGTTGTTTTCACATCATGGTGTCTTAGCAACTGCAAACACAGTTCTGCGCGCTAGCACAATGTATATGTATCCTACCTTTATTAATTTAATTTAATACGCAGTCTGCTCATTAGTATTTATACACAGATTTGTCTTGTCAGGCCCTGTTCATCCGGCTTATAATCCGTATTTTTCAGCCAGAATAGTGTTTTTTTCTCACAATAAATCAGTCAACGGTGTTTTTCAGTACGTACGGTATACACGTATGTGCCTCTGCACGCAACGTGCATGTGTACTGATCCGACCGAACGCCATCTAGCTAGTCGCACGTGCGTACGCGCTCGTCGTCGGCACTGGCGTCAGCCGCAGGTGCCCAGCTAGCCATTGCTTCGCACGTGTACGGGCACACAAGAAAAGGTCTTTCAACTGATTGATAGCAAACACGTACAGATGTAGCCATTGCTTGGCACGTGTACGTACGAACCACCGGAAGCGTGCTGCATACCATGCGGCGCCGCCGCAGGCGCAGCACACTCTGGCCGGATCGGAGTCGGAGGAGCACGGTGACGAGCACCCAGCTGCCTCCTCCACCGTTTGTCTGTGTCTGGGTGATAAGACCAGCTCTTGCTATGTTAAAAAGTACAACTTATAAGAGAAATGAACGGGGTCCGCCTGCCCGCCCGCCCATCCGGGCGTTCACGTACGGCCGCCGGCGAATAGATACATGCATGATGGATAGGTTGCCGTCGTGGCGTCGTGAACGCCCACTACGACGACAACGGACGGATTTTACGGCGGCGGCGGCGGCGACGACGAGGAGACCGGCTGCGTGCGTGCGCTGGTGGGCAGATACTGCGTCGGTCTTTTGCCACCTGCTGATGTTCCATGCATCTAGATTTCTGATGAGGATGACCTTTCCGTCCGTGCAGCTCCTATCTACCGCACAAGGAACCTAACCTAGCTAACTGATGCGCTCGTGCTTGCTCGATTCCTGCAAAGATAGGATAGGAAATGATGCATGCGCTCGCGTCTCTGTCTTGGTAGACCGATAAATCGTCTTCGCTTCAGTGTTAATTTATGTACTTGTTGACCAATGCAACTTGGTGACTGCTACCGCTGCTGGGTGCTGGATCCTTGTTGTACGTAGGATCGGAGTAGAAGCTGCCATTGCCAACTTGAGTCAAGCAGAGATAATGGACACAACTCGATCACCACCGATGCTCTAGACGTACCGATGCTTCACTATGATCGTCTGGCTGATTTAAAGTACGACAAGTATTTTGTGTTTTTCAGTAAAATCGCCTAATTTTGATGTTCTTAATTAATATAGATTCTTATTGGAGGAATTACCCACTCTGTTCCAAATTGTAGGTAATTTTTATTTTTTTGGTACATCAATTTTGCTAACATATGTCTAGATATGTAGCAAAATCTATGTTCCACAGAGTTAAAATGACTTATAATTTGAAACAGAGGGAGCAGTAGGTATTATAAGGCATGAAGGGGGGAAAATGATGTCTATCCCTTTGCTAATGCAACTAATGTTCATTAGAGTTGTTGGTTACCGCTTAAAGGAA
The DNA here is from genome assembly GCA_022457205.1 of Saccharum spontaneum. Lineage (NCBI taxonomy): Eukaryota > Viridiplantae > Streptophyta > Magnoliopsida > Poales > Poaceae > Saccharum > Saccharum spontaneum. The sequence goes on from CM039610.1 coordinate 6,469,497, forward strand.
GAAGCTCAGCAACTCAAATGTGTACCAGTGATCTTATAGTGAGTCCTGTCGATCATCTTTTGTGATTGTTGGCCATCTTTAGGTAGATGATTAGATGAATAGATGGTCAAGGACAACATACATCCTATTGTTTTTTTTATTTCAATTTTATAGTAATGACTAAGCGATGTACCATATATCTTGTTATAGATACCATGATTTTTATTTAAACAAAACTTCTTTCATCTAAAAAATGTTAGAGTTGTTAAAAGGTTATGACAACTAGAAATAGGATGAGACAGGCTTAGGAACTAATCTTTCATCTTCATATGTGGGCATGCGGCCGATCTATAACAGGCAAAAGAAAACCTCTATTTTGAGGTTAGCTTCCTTCCTGGTTTAGTGTTTTTTTATTCAAACAACAAAAGCATAGCTGATCTTCTGTCCTGCAATGTAACTATCAAACATGCACATGCTAGAAAGCTGATATGTTGCTGAGAGAGGTTAGCCAAGTTGGTTTCTTTCTCTTCCTCTTTTGCAATTGAACTAAGAAACCATATAGTTGCCCGTATGAAGATCCAAAATTGGGTGAATGTAGAATGGCTTCAGTGGACTTTACAGAAATTAAAATAATGATATATGGGCAAATCATAAGTCAAATAGTTTGATCGGGTCGACCAGATTAGACCCCATTATAAGTGAATGGAAAATAGAAAACGTACATATATAGCTGTTTCAGCCAAAATCACTACGTAGAAAACGATTTGTCGCAACGCCACCCTTTTTTTAGGGACGGCTCTATATTGAGCCGCCTCTACAAATGGTTCTCAAACGAGCCGCCTCTACAAATCGATTTGTAGGGACGGTTGGTGTTTTTAACCGTCCCTACAAATGGCATCTATTTGTAGGGGCGGCTCAATATCCATATTGAGGCGCCCCTACAAATGGACGTCGAATATTTAAAATGAAGTACTAAAATTTGAATTTTTCAAAACGACCTCGGATCAAAATAAAAGTTGTAGATCTCAAAAAGTTATGAATCTTTGTTGTTAACAACTTTTCTATTTGAATTCATTTAATGCTTCAAAATATTGTTTGAAATTTAATTTCAAATTGTTAATGAACACTTATTTCTCTTTTTAATATGTGGCTAAAACTTGTAACTAGTCTTTCTACCTCATACTAACTCCAAATGTGATGGTTTTTTTCTAAAATTATTGTCTATCAAGATATTGTGTTCTTACTGCTATTCTTTTGGTCATCTTTTCTTGTGTATATTTCAAAATTTGAATTTAAAAAATAACAACTTCAAACAACATTTTGAAACATTAAATGATTTCGGCTGAAGAAGTCATGAACATAAAAGTTGCATAGCTCATCAAGATGTACAATTTTTGTTTTGGTCATTTTTTCATATGACAAAGTGAAAGTAACATTATTCATAAATCTTACATATCTCTCTCGTAGTTTATGAAACTGCAAGAGAGATATATAATATTTGTGATCAATGTTAGAACCATCATGTCGGATGAACATTTGAACAAATGATCAAAATAAACTTTGTAGATCTTGAGAAGCTATAGAATTTTGTAGTTGGCAACTTTTTCATTTGAATTCATTTTGTCAAAGAAAACTACGTTTGAATTTATCCAATTTGAAATTTAAATTTTTCAAATGACCTCGGATGGAGAAACAACCAAAATAAACTTTGTAGATCTTGAGAAGTTATGAAACTTTGTAGTTGGCAACTTTTTGATTTGAAATCATCTTTGCAAAACTACGTTTGAATTTCAAAAAATTAAAATTTGATTTTTTTTCAAACGACCTCGGATGGAAAAACAACCAAAATGAACATTATAGATCTCAAAAAGTTATGAAACTTTGTAGTTGACAACTTTTTGATTTGAAATCATCTTGTCATGCAAAACTACGTTTGAATTTCTCAAATTTGAAATTCAAATTTTATAAACGACCTCAGATGGAGAAACTACCTAAATGAAAGTTGTAGATCTCGAAAAGTTATGAAACTTTGTTGTTGATAACTTTTTAATTTGAATTCGTTTACTGCCCCCAAACAATCAATTTACACTCGGTTTAGTAATAATATGTGGGGAACCGAAATGGCTTTTAGACACCAGTAACAAAGGGGTACGTGGTAGAGGACGGTACGTGCAAAGGAGAGGTCGTGGGTTCGAAGGCCAGCAACCGCGAAGTCTCTAGTGGGTGGCTGACCGGTGGGGGCCTCCCCGAGATTAAAAAAGTTCTACTATTTTTTTTTGGAATTTTTTGGTGGCTGAATTCGCGATTTCGAAAATGATTTGTAGGAATGGCTCAATATCCAGCCGGTCCTACAAATCGATTTCTAGGGACGGTTGACCAACCGCCCCTACAAATAGTGCATTTATAGAAACACCTTGGTAGGGGCGGTTACTCAAACTGCCCCTACAAATACTTTGCTGCCGTCCCTACAAAGGGGATCTGTAATAGTGAATATCTTGTTTAATTCTACCATTTCTACTAGAGTACCTTTTTTTAGTCGTTGGTTAGACTCGTCCAGCGGGTGGAGCAAATTGAGAGAGTGCTGTGGCTCGCTGATTTGAACGCCGGCACCGCTCATTAGAAATCCAGGTGCGGCCGCATTCTTCTGAGTTACGTACAAACAAGCACATGTTGGTTGCGGGCCGGCCTGTCATATCTGATAAACAACACCAACACTATCCATCTCTGTCAATGAAAAAAAAAGAAGCATGTGATGTGAGAATTGGGGCTGGCTCAAGGAATCTTCTGCGTGCACGTGCGTATATGTCTCCTTGCCTGTCGACCGCCACCGCGCGCTACGGGATTGCTGCCAAATCAATTGGCCACGTGTCGCCGCATGGTGCGCTTGTTTATCAGTGTCACAGCTTGCCCATTAGCTGGTCGATGTTACACGTGTCCCACCACTCTGGGCCTTGTTCACTTTGTAAATTTTTTCAACTCGATGAATAGTATCACTTTTC
>CM039610.1:6472574-6496841 GCA_022457205.1 Saccharum spontaneum
TACACCTGCCGCCAGATCTGGAGGTGGAGGGGAAGGGAGAGCGGCACACCACTAAGATCCGCCCACCCTCCGTCAGGCTCCACGCCTTCTTGCTAGAAGTTGCCAGATCTGGCCACTGCTCGGGTGGGGGAGCGACGCGCCGCCAGGGCCGCCCACCACGAGACGCGCGTCCGCGCTAGGGCCGCCCGCAACAGAGCCAGAGCTGGCCACGTCCGTGCCGCCGAGGCTAGCCGCCCGCGCCAGCCGTGCCGGAGGGAGGGAGAGACGCTGGGGGAGGGAGAGGGGCCGCCGGAGTGAGGGAAGACGGGAGGGAGAGGTGTGGCTCGGGAGGGAGAGACAGGAGGGAGACGCTAAGGGAGGGAGAGGGGCGGCTCAGTGAGGGATAGGGATAGTGAGGTGAAACCCTAAGTTCTATTTATATATAAGCCCGATAGATGTATTGGAAATGGGCTTTTGGTGGGCCTCATGTATATTTTCCTAGGCGGGCTTTTTAAGAGGCCCGCCTCTGAAAATGACCTGATTTTTGGAGGCGGACATCTTAGAACGCTCGCCTCCGTTAATCTATTTTAGGAGGCGGTTATTTTTTGACTGCCTCCGTTAATCGATGTTACGAGGCGGCCAAACGTGACCACCTCGGTAAATGAAATTAACCGCCTCCATTAATAGACCAGTATTTTAGGAGGCGGTTGAATTTTGTGCCCGCCTCCATTAATTAAAGTGCAACACCTCGCAAAATCAATTATGTAGTAGTGTCCTAGGTTGAATTTAGTAGGGGAACAAGATACTACCTTGTTTAGTGTCTATGCCTTGACTTTTATGGTCTATTATTTAGTTTTTGAATAGGGATTAAGTTTGGATCTATGACTAGATCTAGATCCAGAATTATTTTGTTAGTCAATTAATCTATGACGAATACCTATACGTAGGGTACCCTCACCCCTTGGTATAGGTGATTGCATACACCGGCCAAAGGTATATGATAGCGTTTATGTTTCACCGGCCAAACGTGATTAGATCGAGAAGTTAAGTGGCCAGGTTTAGGATGATAGCTGTACTCTAAAAAGGACAGATCTTGCGAATACGATTGTATACGTTCCACTCGGTAAGGTCATTCCTTGCATTGCACTTAGAAACAAGTTGCGGTTTGAAAATCAAATAGAAAACCTTTTGAAAATGATTTGAAAACGCTAAAGGTGATGGTTGCCATTTTAGCAATATTTAAAAAGGTATTGAAAAAGAGAATGGTATTAGCTGGGCGTTTGAACTGGAAAATCTAGGATCAGCCTCTTTTATCCATATTTTGTTTGTTGTCAGCATAATGGTACTCGTATAAATGCTTCCGTCGTATCGTCAAAAGAGAGGAGAAGCTGGTTTGGGCCGTTGCAAGAGTTCCTGGGAGAGGTACGTATGTGGGGTACTGCATCATGAGCTGCCAGGACAGCTTTCCAAGAACTGTACCCAGGACGCGTAAAGACTACCCGCACTCATGGACCTCTATATTCATCCTCTATACGTACTAGTCAGCAAGATTCTCTCCTCTATACTCAATTCTTCCGCACCCATCCATCCTCTATATCATCCTCTATCCACTCTATCCACTGTGGGACCCACTTGTCACTTTATCTAAATATATCCATGTGTGATCTAGTTTTGAAAAATTTATTGAGACGAATTTAATGGTGCAATCAAAATTTAATTTGGATTTTTGGTTTGTGAGTTATAGCATTTTTTCCCTTTGTTTAGCTAGTGGGGCCCGCCATTATAGAGTATAGAGTAAGCACTATACTACTCTAAATATAGAGTGAGAGAAAGGATAGAGTATCGTTTTAGAGTACCCAGTGCAGCAGTTTTTACTCTATATTCATACTCTAATGCTTTAGAGTATCGTTTTAGAGTACCCACTGCGGGTAGTCTAAGAGATGAGTTGCGCGTCACCTACACCGTTTCCGATCTACAGGTTTGTGTGTTTGGATTTGGATTTCCCCAATTGTCCCCTTGTTTAGTTCCTCCAATTCTCCCTCAAATTTCACTATGCAAAAAGAAGATTCCCCGTCACATCAAAATGTCGGCAAATGCATGGAGTACTAAATGTTGATGAAATCAAAAACTAATTGCACAGTTTTGTTGTACTTTGCGAGACGAACATTTTAAGCCTAGTTAGTCAAAATTTGGATAATTTTTACCAAATACAAACGAAATACTACAGGAATTCTGATACAGCGTTTTTCTCCCCAATTCTCTGAACTAAACGAGGCCTGTGTTTCCGTCGAGTTTTTAATCTCTTGTCATCTCATCTCCAATAATAATAATAATAATAATAATAATAATAATAATAATAATAATAATAATAATAATAATAATAATAATAATAATAATAATACACACCTGTGTGGTTTCCTTAAAAAATCATTTACACTGGCAGCATCCTTAAAAAACCGCTAATATAGATTGATTTACAGTGACAATTTCCTTAAGAAAACCACCGGTGTAAATATTTACACACTAGCGGCTGCTAAAAACGCCAATAGATATATGAAAAATGCTGCTAGTAAAAAACAGTGTTCGTACTACTAGTGTGGATCTGAAACGCAAGAATCTGGATCCTACCTATCAGGCCCTAAATTTTGTGACTTCGATAAAATCATAGGATAAAATTTCTCTTTATATGAATGGTTTTAGTATAGGCATGCCTCCCTCCTTTTCTCAAAGGAGAAGAGAATAAGCTGGGTGCCGGGTACTGATGCTCACATGCATGATTTGCAGGTTGAACTGAATGGTAGAAAAAGTTTTGTTTATCAATAAACAGTAGCATTCCCGATCTCAAACAGAGAATCAATCACCATGCTGCTTACCCTTGACCGATTCTTCCTCGATCGATCGAGTACCAACAATTAAACAACCATACGCAGAGGTTCATTTTGAACAGCACTGCAGCATGCGTATGAGTGATCGAATCTGAAGGAACGTCACAACTTCTGACGTAAACTTGCAACGCGACGACTGGAGCAAGATAGTACTCGAGCTAATAAGTAATAATCCTCTTTATATATGTCAACTTGTAACGCGACGACTGGAGCTAGCAAGTACATAGAGAGCTAATAAGTAATCCTCTAATTTATGTCAACTTGTAACACGTTGCAAGATGCCTTCGGTAGAAGCTAGTCTCAAATTTAGTCTATATCTTTATAATATAAACTAGCTATAGCCTATATAGGGAGGATTTTTATATTTTAATCCTTTTTTATTCAATATTTCAAAAATAATCTCACCTTAAAAAATATTTTCAAATCTGACCCTTTTGGTCACGCCAGCGACGCTGACGCGACCAAATAACGTTGTCGCGTCACATGCATTGGCGCGGCAAAGTTCGCCACGTTAGACGGTGTTTCTGACGTGGAAAATGCTGTCACGCCACTTCCGCTGGCGTGACAGTATTGTTCTGTCGCGCCACCGGGAGTGGCGTGACAAGACAGAACGTTCGAAAAATCATAACTCCTTCATACGATGTCGGATAAGATGAACTTTATATGAAAATTGTAGCCCTCAATGAGATCTACAACTTTATAATTTTGAGTTTTTTCATTTTGAGGATGTTAAGATGCTCAAAAATTAATAATAAATTTCAGAACCATAATAACTGCGTACCCGTGCTTATCACATTAGAAAAATACTAGCGTTTTTGTATGGCGTCAAATAAAGATACTTTCTACATGAAAGTTGTAGCTCTCAATGGAATCTATAACTTTGTAGTTTTGAGTTTTTGCATTTAAAATAGTTACAATGCACCAAAAAATAATATAAAATTTCAGCAGCATAATAATTGTGTATTACCGTTGGTCGCATTAGAAAAATGATATCTTTTTTATATGATGTCAAATGAAAATATATTTTATACCAAAGTTGTAGCCTTTAGAGAGATCTTCAAATTTATAGTTTTGAGTTTTCCCATTTGAAATGGTTAAGATGCGAAAAAATAATCTAAAATTTCAGCAGCGTATTATGCTGCTAGAACTTTATATTACCCTTTTGAGCATGTTAACGACCTCAAATATGAAAACTCAAAAGTATAAAATTGTAACTCTCATTAGGGGATACAACTTTAATATAAAATATATTTTCATTTGACATCATATAAAAACGATATCATTTTTCTAATGTGACAAACGCTAATAAACGGTTATTATACTATTAAAATTTTATAATATTTTTTCGTACATTTTAACTATATCAAATACAAAAACTCAAAACTACAAAGTTGTAGATCTCATTGAGGGCTACAACTTTCATATAGAAAGTATCTTTATTTGACGCCATACAAAAATGGTATTATTTTTCTAATGCGACAAGCAGTTGTACATGGTTATTATGGTCCTGAAATTTTATTATTAACTTTTTTTATCATCTTAACATCCTCTAATGAAAAAATTTAAAACTAAAAAGTTGTAGATCTCATCGAGGGCTACAGTTTTCATATAAAGTTCATCTTCATCCGACATCGTATGAAGGAGTTATGATTTTTCGAACGTTTTGTCTTGTTATGCCACTTCCGGTGGCGTGACAGAACAATACTGTCACGCCAGCGGGAGTGGCGTGACAACGTTTTCCATGTTGGAAACGCCGTCTAACGTGGCGGACTTTGCCGCGCCAATGCATATGACGCGACAACATTATTTAGTCGCGTGGCGTGACCAAAAGGGTTAGATCTGAAAATATTTTTTTAGGTGAGATTATTTTTGAAATATTGAATAAAAAAGATTAAAATATATAAAAAAATCCCCTATATAGCTAGGGCTTCTATTGGTCGATGCCCAAGTTTAGCGCCTATAATAGATAGCTAGCATGAATGCATGATGCAGGCACTGATAGGCAATTGAGCTGTACTGTTTGCCCGTCTCCATCTGTAGAATCTCGCGTCATCTGACCTCATTCTAGCTAGCTCATTGAGCTATGCATTTTCATATGTACTCAGGCGGTGTTTAGTTCGCAAAAATTTTTGGTTTTGGGTACTGTATCTTTTTGTTTTATTTGGCAATTACTGTTCAATCATGGACTAATTAGGCTTAAAAGATTCGTCTCGCAATTTCACGGTGAACTATGCAATTAGTATTTTGTTTCGTCCACATTTAATGCTCCATGCATGTGCTGCAAGATTCGATGTGATGTTTTGGGGTAAAATTTTTTGGGAAACTAAACACCCCCTCAGTTATAAGCCTTCTATAAAAAATAGTATAGCAACGTGAGCTTTGAGTTCTCTTTATTGCTCTTGTGTGTTTGTCCAATGATCATTAATCACTACTACAAAAACAAAACTGTAGAGATGCATGCATTTCTTGAAAGAGGTGATTCAATTCCCACCGACACACCTCTACTATGACCTCCATAAAGACCCACTAATTTATTAGCTTGCACTTTCAAGCCTATGAGAAGGGACAATATTTTCAGAAGTGGTAGGTCCATTTCCATAGGCACACAATACTATTTAGCATCTCTACTATAACGAGGCCCCGTATATATAAAGCAGCCTCCTCTCCTTCCTCGTTCTCGGGACAGAACTGTAGTCCAAGAAGGAATAAAGGGGGAGCTCCAACAACCACAAATTTGCAAATCTAAGAGGAAGATTTTTGCTCTTAAATATTTTTGAGGAAACTTATCTAGAAGATAAGCACATGCCATTCGCCTAACATCTTTTAGCAGGTTTAGTGCTAGATTACTTGATTAATTAGGGTGTTGATTTTCTCTCTATTTGCATATGGTTTGAGATAATTATAAATGAAATTTGACCAAATCTTTGAAGGACCTAGGTTGAATTTAGTAGGGGACAAGATGCTACCCTTGTTTAGTGGTACTGTCTAGTTTTTATGGTTTATTATTTAGTTTTTGAAGAGGGTTTAAGTTTGGATCTATGACTCTAGATCTAGATCTAGAATTATTTTGTTAGTCAATTAGTTTGTGATGAATACATCGTTGGGTACCCTCAGCCCCTTGGTATAGGTGACTTCATAAGCCGCCGAGTTCGTACTCCGCCGAGTCTGTACATCGCCGAGTTCCCTAGGACCCGCTCTGGTAGAGAAAGTAGGGCTATGGAGTCCGCTAGTATCTCCTGAGGGACCTCAGGCCCAGCGCCTGGGGACACCGCTGCCCGAACAATCCAGGGACCTGGCCCCGCATAACTCACCCGAGCATCACACGAGGAGCTCAGCCGGTTTTTCCATCTACCAGAAGGGTCATAAGACATAGTCCCCCATAGTGACTGTGAAAGAATCTAATCCCCTTTTGAGTTTTGGTAATTAATGATAAACCTATGAATTATATTTCATAAGAAATGAAGGTTATAATATAAGTTAGGACCACAAGGATGCTTTGAGCTAAACATTCGTGCCATGATGAAAGATTGCATGGATGGATGGTGAAGAGTTCAAGGCAAATGTATATGATAGGGTTTAAGTTTCACTGGCACCCAAAGGTGACTACAAAAGTTAGGTTTAGGATTGATGGTTGTACTTTAAAAAGAAAAGATTTCTATTGTGAATATGGTCTATGTTCCACTGGGTAAGGTCATTCCATGCATTGCACTTAGAAACAAGTGGCAGTTTGAAAATCAAATGGAAAACCTTTTGAAAATAATAATTTGAAAATGCTAGCTTGTGTCAGGGTTCAGCATACTTTCGGTCAAAATTTTCAAATTTTAGCAATGATTTGAAAAAAATTGAACGAAAAAGAACCAAAATTTCCGGTATATGTATACATTTACTGGAGGTCATCGACAGAAACAAAAATTGCTGATTTTGGTGAAAACGGGCCGAAATTCTGAGCCCTGGCTAGTACTCCCTCCGTGCACAAAAGGATGCAATTATAGAATCCGTGCCGGTCAAGTTTGCTCAGGTTTAACCAAGTTTATAGTAAATATTATTAACATTTATGTTTCCAAATAAATTTATTCTAAAATATATTCTGTAACTAATCTAATGATACTAATTTTGTATCACGAATGTTAATACTTTTTTATATAATTTTGTTAAAGTGCAAACTGTTTCACTTCTCAAAAAACGAGAATTGTATTCTTTTGTAGACGGAGGGAGTATATGCTAAAGGAGATGGTTGCCATTGGGGAACCGATTTGGAGTTAGCAACATTTGAAAAGGTATCGAAAAAGAGAATGGTGTTAGCCCGGCCTGTTTCAAACAGGAAAAATTGAGATCACCCCCTTTTATCCATATTTTATTTGCTGTCAACATCATCGTATTAGTGTAAATGCTTCCCTCGTATCCTCAAAATAGAAGAGACGCTGTTCCGGCCGGTATACTACTCATATTTGCAGGTTGCATGTTATAAAATGTTTTGTTTAGCACGAACGAGGAGCGTTCCCGATCTCGAACTGAGAATCAATCACCGTAGCAGTGCCCGGCGCAAAACCTTGACTGGTTCTTGCTCGAGTACCAACAAACCATGCACAGGTTCACTGAACAGTACTGCATATGCATATGCATGAGTGAATCTGAAGGAACATTAAAACTTCTGCATGTCAACATGGAACATGTTGCAAGATGCCTTGGGTGAAGCTCTATATGTTATAATATAAACTAGCTATAGCTATTGCTCCTAATGCCAATGGTCGATCGATGTGCAATGCAAGTTCGGTGCGTATTAATAGCTAGCACCGAAATGATCAATGAAACAAGCACCAATTTGTCAACTGGGCTGTTTTCCCGGCCGGTCTCCATTAATATATATAGCATTACCATCTCTTCTAATCCTGTCCTCATTCTAGCTAAGCTAGCTCATTTTTGTTCTACATACATAGATCTCAAGCTTCCTTATTAGTACTAGCTTATTGCTGGTCGCATCCAAGAAAGACGTACATGGCTTCAGCTGCTGCCGCTAGCGCTGTTAAGGAGGCCTTGATCGTCACCGCGTGCGTCGTGCTGCTGCTCCACCCTTCGGCAGGACATCAGCCGCCCAAGTCGCCGCGGCCACCGCCTCCACCGCATTGCCATTACACGGGGCAGCAGCCACCGCCACCGCCACCACCCTCGCCAGTGCCAACGTCGCTGCCGTCACCGCCGCCACCACCACCACCGCCCTCGCCGACGCCGACGCCGACGCTAACGCCAGTACCAGCACCAGCGCCCATGCCAACGCCGACGCTGCCACCACCACCAGTGACAACAACGCCCACGCCGGCGCTTGTGCCGGCGCCCGTCAACTGTAGCTACAGTGCCTGCGCCTCGTATTGCAGCCCGATCTGCTATGCCAACCACGACGCCGGCATGGCCAAGTGCGAGAGCGAGTACGTCACCAACGTCAAGGGGTGCTACGACAGCTGCACTAGCCACGTCTGCCCCGGCGACTCCTGCGTCAACAGTGGCTGCGGCTACGGTCACTGCCCCTGCGACAACGCCAACGCAACCAGCTGCTGCCAATGGTGCGGCAGCGGTGTATTACCCCAGTACTTTAGTTGCCGGAATTACTACGACAGGGCTGTGGAGTACTGCATGAGGGACTGCGGGAACACCTGCTACAAGAACTGTACATCTGATGGGCAGCAGACACCGCCACCGCCACCGCCGGTGGTGCCAGCGCCCATGCCGACACCGACGCCGACGCCAGTGCCAGCGCCTATGCCGACCCCGACGCCTGCGTCGCTGGCGCCGTCACTCACACAGGGCGCGTAGAGTTCTTGGTCTCTTGTCATCTCATCATGTCCAATAATATATGGTGTCTACTGTCTAGCTCCAGCTAAGTGCCAGTCCTCAGTCTAGCTAGTCTGAATGTTTCTGTATGTTCATCACGTTTCTACGATCAAATAAAACTAGGTGAGCCTCTGAGCTCTATATGTTTACTGTTCTTGTGTGTTTGTGCTCTGATCATCATTCCATGCATTGCACTTAGAAAGAAGTGACGATTTGAAAGCAATTGAAAAAAAACCTTTTCAAAATAATTCAAAAACGCTAACTATATATATGCTAAAGGTGATTGGGGAACAATTTAGAGTTAGCAACATTTGAAAAGGTATCGAAAAAGAGAATGGTATTAGCCGGACCTGTTTCAGCTAGAAAATCTTGTTGGGCTGTCCCTCCACATGAAGGATGAAATTGAGCCCAACAAAAACAGCCCACAGGACTAGTGCTTGTGCACTGTTGATTTGGTTCTGAATCAACAGTTGAATTTTTTTTTTTGAAAAAGGCAGCATTATATTATCTTAACATATCATTACAAAGGATGGCCCGAATTGCATCCGGAGCCTCATTACACCAAACTAAACCAGAGAAGTGATCAGCTAGCCTAGCCATTACATGAGCTGCCTCATTGCAACTTCTCTAAATGTACATAAAAGAGACAGAAGCTTCACATACTAATTTTTTTACGTCACACACACAATGGATCCAACTTAAGATTTATCGGTGATTGTATTTTTTATGATGTTTTGACAGTCAGAAGCCACAATGATATGCTGATGGTTTCATTCTTTTGCAAACAAAATACCACATCGAATTGCTAAAATTTCAGCCAACTCAGGATTTTCAACTTTGTACATCTTCTTACAGAATGCCATTTTGAAATCCCCGAGTTGATCACGAATCACTCCACCTATTCCGATATGAGAAGGATCTTTAAAGGTGGGTGCATCTACATTGAGCATCAACCAGCCATACGGAGGTGGAGTCCATTTAGGGGCCAAGCAATTAGAGTCGCACCTATGGGGAGCGGATTGTTTTGTAGAGTGCATCAATACCATCTCTATGTAAGCTTTTGTCCGTTCAGCAATGGAATAAGGATGAAACATATTCTCTCCATTCGTAACTGCATTTCTTACCTCCCAAATGTGCCACACAGTGATTGTAAATGTTGTGGCTTCATCATCCTTTGCTCTATCTAAGAAATCAAAAAGCCATTGTTTGATGTGTATAAAAGCGTGAGGCTTGCAATTGATATCGTCAAAACTCTTTTTAACTTGACGCCATACCTCTGAAGCATATTGGCACATTAAAATGGCATGCTCCACTATTTCTTCTCTTCCACAAAAGCAACAAGCATCAGAAGCAGGAATATGTCTATACTTTAGTTGCGCTCCTGTTGGCAAGCAATCATGAGCCATTCTGCATCGGATTATTTTCATTTTTGGTGGTGCTTTGATTGCCCATAGTCGCTTCCATAATTTAGACATCTCATGTTGATCTGAAGGTTCACCTCTGCCATTTTCACTTACAAAGTGATGAAGACTTTCCAATCTTTTGAGTGAGTATTCTGATTTGACAATATATATTCCTGATTTGGTGTGAGGCCAAGATGGAAAGTCCTCACATGACGTGTAACATAGTGGTAATAATAGATGTGCTTTGAACCCACTTATCCTTATTTATACAGATAGTTTTTCCATTTCCTACTCTCCACAAAATACCTTTCATCAAGATTTCCTTACCATAGATAAGGCTACGCCATGTGAACGAAGAGCTTCTAGGCCGAGGCGCATCCCAAAATGTGCAATTTGAAAAATAGTGCCCTTTGAGCACTCTGGTACAAAGTGAATCAGGTACTGTAAGAATTCTCTAACATTGCTTTCCTAGCATTGCCTGATTGAAGAGTTCCATATCTCGAAATCCCATACCACCCATGGCTTTTGGTGTCATTGTTGGCGATCACTATCGACCAAATTCGACCGCCAATTATAGTCCAAAACAGGAGAAATAAACATACTTTTAATACATATGCTTTTACTATTGACCTATTTCCACTTGTATTCGAGAAAACATGTTTTGCAGGACACATCTTCGGAATCAAGTGGAAAACAAACAAAATCAAACAAAAAGCGCAAAGCAGAACGCGTATTTCAGAAATGTGCAAAGGAAAAGAATGAAAAAGGCCCATCCAAACTGGGCAGAATACCACCGTGGCAGGCATCCAGGCCCAGCCAGCAACCCACCAGAGCAAGGCGGTGGCCAGCTGGGCCAGCCCAGGTGCAGGCGCACCACTCCAGCACCGTCTCTCGGGCCCACCTTGCTCTACAGTTGCATGCCGCCATACTATGACGTTCCCGGTGGTTACCTAAAATAACAGCGCCAAACCGTCCTTCATCCACTATATAAGCAAGGGTGGAGCTCATTCTTCAACACACATCATCTTGGAGCTACACCTCACACCACACTTTGTATTCTTTTTCATAGTTTTAGTAGTAGTCTTTGGAGCTAGCAAGAGCTACTGGAGAGCTTGTCTCCTTGGAAGAAAGAGCTACTTGGTATGAATACTACGAAGAGTTCTTCCATATTCAAGCTTTTATCTTATTCATATAGCAATGCATATGAACTAGAGTATAGTTGTCTTCATGTTATAATCATGACATATGAACTAGCATATAGTTTGTGTGTTATGACTTAACATGTTCAACTTCACGCTTCAACGTTCATATGACTTGTATGAGTAGAAGTAGAACTAGGGTTGAGGTGACGGTTCGTCATTCCTTCGGGTTTGCCCATATTCTTGCTTGTCAATCCGTAGGGTTGGAGTCCCGGGGGGATATGGGTAGTTTCCTTTACACAGACGTGGTGCTTGGGTGCACGGGAACCTTCGGATATGACGGTGCCCCACGGTTGAGGGGTAGGCGGCAGGTGGTGACAGCCCTGTCTGTCCCTTGTAATCCCCTATCCCTTGTAATCCCCTAAGTTCAGGTATTGTGTAGAAGTTCGTAAAGTCTCTATGGCTTGGCAGACCAAGCCCGGAGATCTCCCTGTCCATCTCAAACTTAGCTTTAACTCTAGCCATATAACTTGTATGATCATTAATTGTGCTTTGTACGGCTATATTAGAACATGCCGGCTCCACGTATGAACATTCTTTTATTCTTTGTTTTTCTTTTATCCTTGAGGTTAACCCAGATGTGTGTTCACTATCCGTGATGTACCGTTTTTACCCCTGTCATGAACTAAGGTCTGTCATGCAAGTATGTAATCTTATTCATGTCCATGCTAGATACATAATACCTTGCCCTCCTTTGGGAAAATATAAATAACGATACCCTGAATACTTTCGGGTGAAATGCTACAACGATAGCTCCGTACGCTTGTGGATTATGTCTATAATCATATTAGGACTATCGTGGTTGGTTTTTCTTGGTGGCGTTGCTAAGATTAACTCAATCTTAGTGATGGTACTAAGGAATGCCAACTAGGCATTTCTGGTGTCGTTGCCAGTGATGGACTTAAAATCTCCTCACTTACTGATTGCGCTAAGAAATGTCAATAAGCATTTCTGGCGCCGTTGCCAGGGATGGACTTAAAACCTCCTCACTTGGTGATTGCGCTAAGAAATGCCAACATTCGTTAACCATTCCCAGCATCGCTAATGCAATTTCTTCTTACCATCTTCAATTCCCCACCAGTGGTTTGATATTGTTGTCCTCATTCTATCACAAATTGTAGCTGGTAAGCGGAAGCAACTCATAACATATAATGGAATAGCTTGGATAACTGACTTTAACATTATTTCCTTACCAGCCCTTGAGAGGGGACGGTCACTCCATCCTCTTATCTTCTTCCACATACAGTCAGGTAGAAAATTTAATATATATGTAGGAGATCTTCCTACCCAAGATGGCATCACTACTACAGAAAAAATTAACCGAGGCGAGCTTCGCAACCGCCTCGGTGGAAAGGTCACGGTAAATGGGTCTTTCCCGAGGCGGTTGAAATGCCTGACTCGGTTAATCAATTAAAAAAACAAGAAAAAAAGAAAAATCCATGGACAGGCCCGTCGAATCCATCTACGGCCCCGTCGAGACCATCCACGCACCGCCGCTGCCGTCGCCGTAGCTCGTCGGATCTAGCCTCCCCGCTGCCGGATCCGACCTCTCCGCCGTCAAATCCGAGCTCCTCGCCCTTGCCGCCGGATCTAGGATCTCAGAGGGGCCTGAGATAGAGAGAGGGAGGAGAGAAGGCCACCGCACCAGAGGGGAGGAGGGGTGCCATCGTCAGAGGTGGGGACGCATGGCCATGCCGGAGGAGGAGGAGGCGGTCGCACGTGCCCCACCGGAGGAGGAGGCAGCCGCGCGCGCCCCGCCGGAGGAGGAGGCCGCCGCGCCTGAGGGAAGGAGGGGCGCTGCCGCCGGAGGAGGAGGCCGCCGCGCCTGAGGGAAAGGAGAGATGTCGGGGAGGAGCGCGGTTGCGTTGTTGAGAGAACGAGGGGAGAAGCGCGAGGGAGAGTGCAGACATGCGGTTGATGGGAGGGGTGAGGGAGAATGCGGTTGATGGGAGGGGTGAAGGAGAGAGTTAGGGTTTATGAAGATTTTGTTTATATACTAGAGATGATAGTGGGCTGGTGTGGGCTAGCGGGCTGGGCCTGATTTACTGAGGCAGTTGTGTTAGAATGCCCACCTCGGTAAATGATTAACCGAGGCGGTTGCCTTATATTAACCGAGGCGGTCACATTAGGCTGCCTGCCTCGGTTAATGATTAACAGAGCGGTTGTTGGGCAGGCTGTCGGCCACCGAATAATGGAGGCGGGCAACCAGCTCGTCCGCCTCCGAGCCCCAAAGTGAAATGCCTTGGTTAATTTTTTTCTGTAGTAGTGCATGCTCGAGTAATTGGTTTGTATGGCCTCACAATGGACATTGAGACATGTCATTATTTTGTCCTTAATATGCTCTGGGTGATCACCATAGAAAACTGAAGATTTTTCAAAATTAATTTGCTAGGCCGATCCTTCGCTATAAGTTTGCAGCACCTCATTTAGAGCTTGAAGGTTCTTGGCATCTCCTCTGGTGAAGAAAATACTATCATTTGCAAATAGAAGATGGGATATGGCTGGTCCACTATTGCCATTTTTCACACCTTTAAGTTTACCTCCAGCTTCCTTTTTTTCAATAGGCAAGATAACCCCTCGGTACATAGAAGAAAGAGGTATGGACTGATAGGATCTCCTTGCCTTTGGCCTTTGATTGGGACAAAAGGTTGGGAGAGCTCTCCATTAATCTTTACAGCATGCTGCACATTTGTCACGCATCTCATAACAGTTTTGATCCAGTCATCAGAGAAGCCCATCTTGTTCATAACCCCTTCAAGGTACTTCCACTCAACTCGATCGTAAGCCTTCATCATATCTATTTTCAAAGAAAAAAAAGGCGTTTAGATTTTTGTCTTCTGATGGTATGCATACATTCATATGCAACTAGCGCATTATCTGTTATAAGCCTGCCCAGGAACAAAAGCACTTTGCTCATTGGAAATAATGTCAGGAAGGAGAGTTTTCAATCTATTTGCTAGGACTTTTGATGCAATTTTATAAAGCATACTGCATAAGCTGATTGGACGAAAATTAAGCAGCCTCTCTGGCTTGGAGATCTTAGGAATTAAGGCAATAGTTGTATGACAAAGACCATCTAGAATAGTGTCACCTTGTAAAAAGCCCCTAACTGCAGAGCAAATATCAGGTTTAAAAAATTCTAACGGCGCTGATAAAACAATGCTGGGAAACCATCCGGGCCAGGCGCCTGGTTGGACCCATTTGGAATAAGGCTTCATGGATCTCCTCTTTTACGTAGGGCTTACGTAACATTGCATTGGTAATTTCATCTATCTTGCATGGGATGGCTTCAAGAATATTATCACTCTGGTCAGTTGGCTCACTAGAATAATATAAGGTGCTGTTTGGTTCAGCAATGTCTATGGGAACGTTAATGGAATCAATTGCCGGAGCAAGCTGTTACAGGGGAACCATAAACGCGATTTGTTTGGTTCACGGCGTGAACGGTACCTGTTCTTCTTTCTTCTTGTCCTTGGAGGAAGACCGGAAGAGGATGCCTTCTCCTTGTCGACAGGACGACGGGACGGGCGCGGCAGGGCGACGGGATGGGTGCGGGCGGCCCCGCGGCCTCGCCAGAGCCGGGCACGCGCGGCCATGGCGGTGGCAGAGGAGGCGCTCGTGGGGGGCATCACGTGGCTGCAGCTCGCGAGCTCGCGCAGCCACAGCTCGCGGCCTCGCCGGGCGCGTCACGGCAGTCGCCGCAGGGGTGGCAGATGCAGCGGCAGGCGACACGGGAGAGACTGGGGCCGAGCGCAGCTGCGAAGCGGAGGACGGCGGCGGCGGCGGCGTTAATTTTCTTTTGTGACTCTACGACGGGATCCGCTGCCGGTGGGACTGTGGGAGGGGAGGGGTAACGGGGTTCTATTGGGCTGCATCCGTTAACACTGTTATTTATTACCACCCGGTCCATCCAAACACAAAGTAATGTAACCCATTCACACAGTAAACGGTTGACGGGCTGAAAACGAGAAACCAAACAGCACCTAAGAGCAACTCCAACAGTTTGCCAAAGGGCTTTGGCATCCTTATTTTTTTTGACAAAAAGAGAAAGAAGAGACTCCAACAGTTTGGCAAAAGAGGTTGGCATCTTTGGCAACTTAGCAAAATCCAGCCCTCCACGCGCATATATGCGCGTTGCCGACGAGCGCGCATCCGCTCCGCGCCTCCTGTGTGCATGGCTGTGCTGCTGCTCCTGCACTGTCTACTGTTGCTGTGTATGACAACTGCTGTGTACGTTGATGTGAAGAGAAGTGAGGTGATCGTGGCTGGCAAAAGGACCAGACTGAAAGGACCTGACCTTGCTTCAGTGCTTTGTCTGCTGGACACCCTCGCGACCTGATCGAAAGGCCGTGAGTGCTTCAGTGCTTTGTCTGTTGGACCTGACCCTCGCTTTGCTGCTGCTGTGTGAACACCGCCTGGGACCGCCATGAACCAACCGCGAGCACGACGAAGGGAAGGAGACGGCGGTGGCGTTCTAGCGCGGGCTCGTAGGACCAATTTTTTATTTTGGCAAGTAAAATATGCCAAACTTTTGGAGATGAGCTCTTTTTTCTTTCCCTATATTATTTTGGGAGTTGGTAAACACCATGATTTGGGAAACAAAAAATGCCAAACTGTTGGAGATGCTCTAAGTGAACATAGAAATCACGAGCCATACCGATGATATCATCTTTGTTTTCACACCTTGTACCATCTTCTTTCAACAGATACACTATTTTATTTGTTTTCTCGTGGCAGATGCTCTAGATGGAAAAAGGAAGTATTTTGGTCACCCTCTTGTAGCCAATCGACTCTAGAACATTGACGAGCCATAATTTCTTCACATTCGAACAAGTGACATTGTTGCCGTTCAGTCGCTCTCTCCTCTGTGGAGGTGGCTGGAACAGAGCTTGATAGGATCGAAGCATTGCTAGTTGTTGTTCTAGTTTTTTTATCTTCTTTTGGATTGATCCAAAAGTACCTTTACTCCACTGTTTCAACGAAGTGGCCATTCTACCCAGATTAGTTTTTTTTGGAAACGGAAGATTTTATTGCATTCCAGTAGTAGTACATCGAGATGATACACGACTTTAGAACGAAAAGCTTCCAGCCTCTGCCTAAAGGATAGGCACACATCTAAAATAAAGATGAAAGACTGAGCATACTCTAGTGACATTCAATCCTAAGACTAGATCGTCATCCATATGCCCGGATAAAGATATCCTTCGCCACCTGCTCCAAACGTCGCGATGCTGCCACGACTATATCTGGAACTCCGAATTCTGAAGGATAGCCCACGAAAGGAGCCTGTGGGAGATTGCACAGATAACCTGCAAAGGAGAATTAAATTTTTTAGTCCAAATAGAATGTAGATTTCTTGCACCTTCGAAGCCATTATTCCAGTTCTTTTCAACAACCTCATCATATGCCCACATTGCTTCATATTTAAGTCCATTTTTGAAATAATTCTTGTGCCATGGTGTTTTATTAACTGATATTAAAATGGCATAGTGATCTGAGGAAGATGTAAGGACATTCTCCACGTGACAATCATCAAAAAGCCGGTTGAATTTTCCATTTGCCACTGCTCGGTCCAAGTGTACCTTCACATTATCATTTCCTTCAAAAGAACTCTAAGAAGCTACGCTAAGAGGACCGGTCACTCAGGTTTTGGGCCATGGTTCCTCAAACGGCCAACTGACCCCCACGTCGTCCCCTGGTGGCGACTCGGGGGGCCATCCGCCGCCGCCACCGAGGGTCCTTTTGGGCGCTCCTCCGGCCGCCATCGCCACCGCGGCATGCTGCCCAAAAAGGCAGCTGTCGTGCTTTCGTCTCCATCCCCTACGTCCTCTCCTCCACCTCGCCTTCCCCAACATCCTCCTCTACCGGCAGCGTCCTTGGCCGGCGACGCTCCGTGGGCGGCGGATCCATCATCCTGGGCACCGGATCTGGCCTTGGCTGCGGTGTCAGGCGGCTCTGTGGTGGTGACGCCCCCTGAGCAGATCTGGCTAGGGCGATCCCGCGCTCGCTCGTGGCTGGAGGCTGCGGTGGCAGGCCGACGTCCGTGCATCCCTTGGATCTGCCTCCGAGGCTGTGGTTGGCCTTCGGCAGTCCGGGGCTAGGCGGCTGAGGCCTGTGTGCCCGCGGCGGCCAGTGGGGGTCAGCTGCCCCGCGCTCACGGCGGCCGGATCTGCAGCCATGGCTGGGGGCAGCCGCAGTCTTGGGCCAGCACCTGCTAACGATAGTAGGTGGCTCGGTCGGACAGGACGGCGGCTGGAGCAGCGGACAAGCTATGGCCAATGCTATGCATGGGGTGAGGTGCCATGGCGAAAGCTTTGCCCCTCTTGGGACAATGACGACGACGTTACCAGATATCGTTTTCTTCCTTGGAAACGTCAATCGATTGGTCCTCTTCCCTTTGTGCGGCTTGGCTTCCCTGGGTGAAAATCTGGACCTTCGGGTCAGGCGATGGCGGCACCAGAGGCGTCGTGTTCCTCCTTGGAGGAGTCATTTTGGAAGCCCGTACTCGGTCAATCTACTGCGGCGGCTAGCGTTGTGGCGAGGAAGGTGGTGGCCTAGTTGAGGATTCAAGGTTGCAGTGTCAACGAAGGAGGAAGGCGGTCAAGAGGAAGGCATTGGCGTGGTGATTCGAGGGCCTCGCATCTGCTGGCAGTGGAGGGCGACGTTTTCGTAGGACCGTACGCCAGTTGAGAGCATGAAATTGGCGAGGAGGCCGACGTGGGAGGCGCTCACGAAGTTGGCAAGGAGGCCGGTGGGGGAGGCGATGGCCAGCAGATTTGAGGTGCCGAGATGACCTGCGTGGTATGGCGGCGGATGATCTCTCATTGTGACGGCTGTTTCTGGTGCGAGGAGGTGTCCTGACTGGCCGCTGGAGGACGTGTGTGGCACTTTTATCTTTGTTGAGGCAACTAGGTCCAGAAGTTACGGTGTGCGTGCGTTGTGTTTGTGTTTCCGTGGTTTTGTAGCGCTTGTGGTGTAATAAGGAATAGCTATATGCATTGCTCGATGCAGAAGCTGGGATATTAATATATTCCATTTTCTAAAAAAACATTATCATTTCCTTCATGCCTATTATTCCAAGTAAACTTTGGGCCTGAAAATCCTAGATCAACCAAATCATAAAACTCAAGGCACTCCCTAAATAATCTTATTTGTTGTTCACCTCTTTCCCTCCGGCTCAAATGTTCATCTCTGCTTAATATTTCATTAAAGTCACCAGCACATACCCAAGGTCCATACCACTCTGTGCGTACCAAACGTCGAAGATCCCATAAATTGTGACGCAATCTTGCTTTGGGCTCACCATAGACAAAAGAAGCTCTCCACATATGCTCTGGGTCTGAACCTATTGTCACATCAATAATATTGGAATTATAATGTTTCAAGGAAACTGGACAATCACTGCTCACCGCAAAGCAACCAGAAAAGCCAAAAGACCACATAAACTTTCTCACTTTGGTATCCCTCATTTTAGTTTCTGATAAAAATAGGAGGGAGGGATGATAACGCTTCACCAAGCGGCGAAGCTCTCCAACTGTCAAGTCCGTCCCTAAGCCTCGACAGTTTCAACACAAGAGATTCATGGCCCTCGGCGGGGCTGGGTCCTAGCCTCCACCGATGTAGGGGTGAGCTAGTAATCTTTTTTCTGCTTTTTTGATGGCTCTCTTTCTTCTACAAATAGTGCAACAAGCTCATCATGCAAATTAATTTTAGGAAGATCAGTTGATTGGGGCAGTGCTAAAGCCAGTTGCATGGGATCGACTCTTTCAGCTTCCTCTGAAATCAAGCCCTTAGTTGCATCTTCAAAGGAACTTCGCACTTGCTTCCTTTTTTTACCCAGGTCTGAAGAAGCTGAACTTTTGTCCTGGTTTTTGTTTTTTGCTGGATTTCTTGGGAGCTTGGATCTTGTTCTAGTAGTACTGGTTGTACCTCTAGTATTCTTACAAGATTTGGGAGGT
This sequence comes from Saccharum spontaneum, assembly GCA_022457205.1. NCBI lineage: Eukaryota > Viridiplantae > Streptophyta > Magnoliopsida > Poales > Poaceae > Saccharum > Saccharum spontaneum. The sequence continues at coordinate 6,491,825 of CM039610.1, forward strand.
ATGATCTCATCAACCTTTATATCTTCTGAATCCCCGACCTGCTGTATGAGTTCCTAGTGCCATTAGCAAGGTTATTTGAGGACTATGGAGTAGAGCCCCCTGACACTGAGTCACGATAACTTGCTGAGCCGCTATTTTTTCCTATTAAAACAGAATTATAGACCTTCACTTCATCAGGTACCTTCTTTTTTTCTATCATCCAGGACTCTCAAATCAATGCCATAAGGGAGTAAACCATTCACGTCTTGCTCAGCAGGAGTAGGACATTCCATCGAAGAATATCCAATAATGCCACATGAGTAACAATAACTTGGTAATTTCTCATAGCGCACTTCATAGTTCATACACTCCATTGTTTTTCTTTTGGCCGAGAAAATTGATACACCGTTAAATTAATCCTCAAGTTTGCTCTAAGATAAGCCCCCCAAGCACGATCTTGAGCATCCACATCAAGTTTTTCTACTGGTCCTATTTTCTTTGCTATCTCGTATCCCCAGTTTCCATTCATGAATCCGAAAGGTAGATTATGAATTCTCACCCAGATCGACATTTGATCGAAATAGTTGGCCTCATAGAAGCATCAAAATCTTGAGTTAAAACAGCTCGCTTACCAAAAGTCCATGGGGAACCATCCAAAACTTTTTGTCCTGCTTTGAGCCACTCTGCTATAAACAGGTTATCCCCAACAGTTTTCAGTAGCAAACCTTTAGGATTTCCCCCACGCAACTCTCAATGCTACCATAATTGTTTGAATGTGCAAGAACCCATGTGACAATACCTTGCCAATAATAGCACAGTCTGATGTCGCCAAGCCTTCTTCAATATCATCCACTACCTCAGGTGCGTCACTTTCCTCCGAGGTGAGATGCAAGCGGCTGATTAGGTCGGCCATCTTATCTTCTGGCACTCGGTCACAATCTCCTCGCCCAAAGCATGCTCTGGCATCTCCAGGGGAAACTGGTAGGTCATCATGCTTGCTCGATTGAAAGCTCTACAAGCTTCCAAATTGTGGACTCCCCTTCCCTTACCTCTAATCCCAGACCCTTTCCAGATCCCCACCGCAGAACAGACCAAGGCCGGGCAGTGAAGCTAAAGTTCACCCCTTTGTCGTCCCGAGTCCCAGCAGACAAGAACCAGGAGTGGCTGAGTAGAGGGAATTAGGTTGGGAGGGAGGAACAGAGAAAGTGCTCCGCGAGAAGATCACGAACACACACAGGATCTCCCAGCCTCAATCGCGATCTCAAGGAGATGGATTTTGATGGGGAGAAAAAATCGCCACTCTCTACTGTTCAAAGAACTGTCGAGAAGGCGGCATTGGCCGGGTTGAATGCATGGGCGTGATAGCTAGCGTGGAGCAATATCAACAGTTGAATTGTTTCTTGAAAAGCATAAAAGTGAAAACCCTAGCCTCCATTCTAACAACGTGAGAAGAGAGGGAGAAGAAGGAGAAGGGAAATCTGTCCAGATTTGGTGGCTCTGAACCAATCATCTTCAAGCCAGTCATTGGAGGCTCAAACATGGTTGTATTAGCACCGAACTTGGTGAGCTTGTTCCTCACTTAGAGTACTTCGATCTATTAAGTTGGTTTGATGATTGGTTGAGTAGAGCAACAGATTTTAGAGGAGTTTTGTCAGTTCGAGTCACAATAGTTTTAGAACACAGCAACTTTGGTAGATGATTTGTTTGGGTGGTCAAACCGTGTCTGATTGAGCTGAAATTTGGTCATAGGGGACTCGTGGATATACTTGCCTACCAAAATTCGTGCATAGTGGAGCTGTTGTTTGTGATATATGAACTGATTACCGAGGGGGACAAAATCTGTGACTTCTCTGTTTGGCTGTTGTTATTCCTCTTAGTAGAAGGTTGTGGTTGTAGTTGATGCCAAGTTTGTAACTTGGTGAATATGTTGCTGTTGGTGTAATCCTCTAGATGCTTTAGAGAAGACTCATTTTATCCCTTCTTGATTATAGTGGAAGTTTGGAGTGGACCGGTTGGTCCCGTGATTTTTACTCCTCATCTTGAGGAGGTTTTCCCCGTAAATTGTTGTGTCTATTGTGCATGAGATTGTTAATTTCCGCTGTTGATCTGATGGTAGATGTTCTTCTCATGATTCGTCACAAGATGAGGGATTAATTGTGCATTGTTTTTGCCCTTTTATCAGCTAGTTTGCATGGTAGAAAATGTTTTGTTTACCACTAATGAAGAGCGTTCCCGATCTCGAACTGAGAATCAATATATAATCACCGTACCAGTGCCCAGGCCTATGCCCTTGACTGGTTCTTCCTCGAGTACCAATAAACCATGCATGCAGAGGTTCACTGAGCAGTACTGCATATGTGTGAATCTGAAGGAACGTCAACTTGTGCATTATGTCAACTTGTAACATGTTGCAAGATGCCATGGGTAAAGTCTCAAATGTACTCTCTATAATCTTATAATATATAAACTAGCTATAGCTAGGGCCCCTAATGCTAATGGTCGTCGATCGATCCGGACCGGAAGTTCGGTCTTGGGTGCCTATAAATTGTCAATTGAGCTGTTTGCCCATTTTCTCCATTTATATAGCATCTCGTCTTAATTCTGTACTCATTCTAGCTAAGATATCTAATTTTGTCCTGCATAGACCTCTCAAGCTTGCTTATTAGTACTAGCTATTTGCTGTTCCATCCAAGAAAGGCATGGCTTCAGCTGCTGCCGCTAGCGCTGTTAAGGAGGCCTTGGTCGTCGCCGTGTGCGTCATGCTGCTGCTCCACTCTTCGGCGGGACATCAGCCGCCCAAGTCGCCACGGCCGCCGCCTCCACCGCATTGCCATTACACGGGGCAGCAGCCACCGCCACCGCCACCACCATCGCCGGTGCCAACGTCGCCGCCGCCACCACCACCGCCACCACCCTCGCCGGTGCCAACGTCGCCGCCGCCACCGCCGCCACCCTCGCCGGTGCCAACGTCGCCGCCGCCACCGCCACCACCCTCGCCGGTGCCGACGCCGACGCCGACGCCAGTGCCAGCGCCAACGCCCATGCCAACGCCGATGGTGCCACCGGTGCCACCGCCCACACCGGCGCCGACGCTGCCACCACCACTACCACTGCCAACACCCACGCCGGCGCCGGCACCGTCGCCCGTCAACTGCAGCTACAGTGCCTGCGTCTCGCATTGCAGCCCGATCTGCTATGCCAACCGCGACGCCGGCATGACCAAGTGCAAGAGCGACTTCGTCACCAACTTCAACACGTGCTACGACGAGTGCACTAGCCAAGTCTGCCCCGGTGACTCCTGCGCCAACAGCGGCTGCGGCTTCAGCCACTGCCCCTGCGACAACGCCAACGCAACCATCTGCTGCCAAGGGTGCGGCAACGGTGTATACCCCCAGTACCAGAGTTGCTTGCGTTACAACGACAAGGCTGTGGGGTACTGCATGATCGACTGCGGGAACACCTGCTACAAGAACTGCACCCAGGGCGCGTAGAAGAGTTCTTGGTCTCTTTTCATCTCATGTCCAATAATATATGGTGTCTAGCTCTAGCTAAGTGTATCAGTCCTCACTCAGTCTAGCTAGTCTGAATGTTTCTCTGTATGTTCAAGTTTCTACGATCAAATTAATAAAACAAGAAGGTGAGCTTTTTGAGCTCTATGTTTACTGTTCTTGTGTGTTTGTGCTCTGATCGTCAGTGCTGAAGTCTCTGAGACAGCATGCGCTGTCGCTGTCGTGTATGAAAAGGATTGGATCGATAGATATGGTAGGATAATTAATATAACATGTAAGTCTTCAGCTATCGTTTTTTATGGTTGCTCAAGATCCAAGTATGAACCCCTGTATATATAGTACTATACAAGGGACCTGGCTCTTCGGACTTTGAGGTCACATAATAGTGACTATTTCACTAGCATGTGGTAGCCCTAGCTAGCTCCATTGGGTCGTTACGTTCATCACAAAACCTTCCAATTGTGCAGCATCTTCATCGGGCTGGGCACCCATAGGCCATAGATTTGTGTTATGTGTCATAGAGTAATTTCTAGTCTTCTTTATTAAATCAGAGTAGCAAATAATAATGTTCGTGTAAGAAATAATGCATCAACAGTGGTATGCCAAGGCTAACAACCCTCCTTCATGCATTGTTTCTTCAAGAAGACTCATTTGATCGAAATGACTAATTCCAACTTTTGTTGGTTGGTATATTTAATTGTTACCACTCCTCTAATAACCGAGAAAGGCAATTGCAAAAAGTTACCGTGCTGGTTTTTTTTTTCTTCACTCCTTTTTTTGGTCCTGCAAAACCACGAACGAGGCACAGGTGCCGCCCTTATGAGAAGCCATTCTTCTTAGGTACAGGTCAGGAACCGCAAACAAGTAGCCATTTCTGTTTATAGTGCGTCCGTCCGCCCGGACAGTGTCGATGGTGGCCCGCGACGCAACCCAACGATCACCTCTTATCTCCTCATCCACTCGCCACCGACCGTTCTAAAAAGAAAGAAAAAAACACACCTCACCACAGTGCCGCGACAGCTCTCCGCGATCGCATTCCACCGCGGCGCCTCGGCGACGGCGCTCTCCACCGCGCTTCCCTCTCCACCGCGCCTCTCTCTCCATCGCGCCTCCACTCTGCTGAATGGCATCTCCTCCGCACCAGAGCACGGTAGCCCGTCTTCCTCCCTCTCCACTGCGCCTCCCGCCCGCCGCGATCTTCTCCAGCGCACGGACCCACCGCAGCCTTCTCCACGGGACCTGTCGCGGCCTTCTCCACCAGAGCAGCAAGTTTCGCACCACCGGTGAGCTCTACACCGGTGAAGTCGACACACCGATGAGCCTCCGTTCCCAAGCAACAAGGAAATGTTGCACTGAAAAGTGCATGTTGCGAATGTATGTTTCAAGTGTTTCAAATGTTTCAGAGGTATGTTGCAAGTGTTTCATATGGATGTTGTAAAAGTAGATCGAGATGTTAGGTATGTTGCAAGTGTTTCAGAGACATGTTGCAGGCGTTTGTTCAAAGTGTTTCATCTGTTTTTAAACGTATG